>MU186736.1:0-40625 GCA_016904865.1 Pissodes strobi | reverse complement strand
CTTAGTTCATTCTCCCCAAGCGGTTTCGAGCACCTTAAAATATTTCTAATCACAAAACATGGTTTCAACTAAAGCAACGAAATATGCCAGTATTAGTATTCCTTCGATTACAAGCTACGTATATAATTTATAGTGGCCATCTGTTTTGATCATTTACATACATTTATTGCACAAGAAAAAAATATGTTTCTCTCGATAAACTTCTTCAGGATTTAACAACGGGCATATTTTTAACAAAATATGTACAGATCTTGACAGGTACAAGTGTCGTGTATAGAGAAAAACGGTGTCGAGATAAAACAGGAGGGAACACGGGCAAAGGGAGATCTGGGACAAAAAAAAAAACAAACAAAAAAACGTGAAATGTGGCAAAGTTCATTTTCATATCAAATATCGTTGGTTTTTAAACAAAAATAATTCTAAAAAATCTACAGTATCAAAAAACATCGGTTCATAGCCTAAATAGGACGTTTTGGCTTTCGCATATATCATTAGATATGATATAGGTGTCCTAGCTTACAACTAACTTACGTCTACGCGCCTAGCAACTAATAATAAATTACTAAATATCTTAAAAACTGTTATGAGCTATTATACTTTACAACCTACAAACTACACCTACATCCTAGATAAATCTTTGGATAACAAAAAACAGATAAATATATAATATAAATTTCAAGGGGGCGGCGCTTAAAACAATGGAATATTAGCGTATTAGGGCGTTGCTTAGCAACGAGGTGTCGGTCGGTAAATAAACAAAATAAGAGACATTAAGACAATAACTGATTAAAGCTTACAATGGTCGGGGCGGTAAGAAGGGCGGGTCAAAGTGTAACGCGTTCCGAAAAGTTGATAAACAACACCCTACTTGCCACGCCCCTTTATGTCTCACAAAAAAAATTAGTTCGGGTTTTTGTTAGCAAACACTACGGAAGTGTTACGTAACTAGTAGAAAACAAACGTGTTTGGCATTTTTCGTGTTGCGATTCCCAAAAATGTGCATTTTAGGCTCCTTTGAAACTCTTTTGATCGAAAACTGTGTAATTTTGATTCGCGGTTGAGATTTGCCGCCGGGACAAACGTCGCCTTTCTTCCCCCATTAATACACAAGGGTCGAAAAATAACCGATGCCCCCGCGGCGTTATATAAAAAATCTACAAAAATTCAACAATTATCAATATATAAACGTCACAGCCTAAAATTTAAAAAAATCGTTCGTTAAAAAACAACTGAGAACTGAACGGAAACATGGGCTTGCCTAAGCGAACGCAAACCAATTTATGAAAAAAAGCAGAGCGAAATTGACACTTCTCGTTTTTGACAACTGTCGGAAAATTGACAGAATAACCAATTGACAGGAAACGTTGAGGCCCGGCGCCAATTGACAGTTCTGACAGTTATCAAAACAAATATGTATATCACAAAATCAAGGCTTTCTCCAGTCTACAAGGCTCTCTTAATTACCCTCGATCTATACCTAGAGAATTTTGATGTATCGAAGCGAAAATAGCATCTTTTTCTGTTGATCCTGATGGTAAAGACAATATCATCAGGGCCCCAATGAAAATAATCCAAATTGGTTTGGGTATATTATTCAATCTCCAGCTTCCAGGACAGTTTAAGCAAACTGAAGGATAATTGCATTTGATCAATGACGAAGCCTTGTTGAACGGAGAACAACCTGCACAAAACCGATTTTTTTATAAATTCAAACCGTGAGATCAAACGATCCGAGCACTGCAAAGTCAAAAAATGTCAAAGCTGTAATCTGTCAAACTTGTCAACGTCGCGGGGCTAGCGTGGACTTGCGCGACTACTGAAAATCTACGCGAGATGGCAACCATTTTGAGCAAGAATCTCACTTTTTGTCAAGTTTTTTTTTCTTCTTCTAGATCGCATGTGTAACCTACGAAGGAGTCTGGAAGTATTTCTTTCCCCTTGGTAATTGGTTCGTTAAAAATTGTAAGGACTTTTTAGAATGCTCTTCGGTATCAAATAACGACAGTTCTACGGCAAATTTCACTCATAGTACAACATTCCTGAAAATATAGATATATTGAACGCTCGTGTATCTCATTGAACATGGACACAACCAAAAATCTCTGTTATTCTTTAGAATGACATATTTTGAATCATGTGAATGTAGTAATAAGTCTATGCTCTTACCCAGTGGGCTTATAATGTAGAGCTATTCGAGTGAAGATGAGTATCGATTACATGCTGCCCTAAATTGTGTCATAACATCTTATGCTCCAATAGGTCATATGAGATATGTAGGAGCAGCCAGCAATGGAGCGTTTAGCTGCACATTGGCAAGAGTATTTAAAATAAACTCTAGAAGGCATGCCTTTATATATGGCAGAAATCAACACAATTTACGCCTTGATTCATAAAAGTCGAGTCATGTAAGGGGGGGGGTTGAGTTCCCACAATAATAAAAAAATCCTCGAATTACTCAAAACTTTCCTAATATAATATATAGCAATATATAGATAGACCCAATGCTCTCATCATAAAAAGATTATTTAAATAAAAACAATTCATTTTCTAGAAGAAACTCAACGGGTTCGTTTAACCACTACAAATTCGACACACTATTAGTCTTTTTAGTGTAAAAGACTCAAATTATAAAATTAACAAATACCTAATATCCTTGCAATTCTTAAATTAAGTTCTTTGTTTAAACCCTTGTATCAATGGATGCCTATGATCGAGTTGTAGGCACTTTAATCTGCTAAGTATTAAAACCCCTGTGAATATCAAACGTCTACGCAAAATCTCCTAAAGAATAACAGAGATACTTAGTTGTGACTCCGTATATGTTCTTATGATTTCTGATCATCTGAGCTTATGTGCACAATATGCTAAGGCACTGTTGCTTTTTGACCTTTTTCTTGTGAAAAAGGAAGCAATACTTTTGTTTATAATACAAATTTGAAGAATCGTATTCCTAAATTTTTGTGTCCACAAATGAATGTTTCGTTCGTGTTTATCAGGGGTCCAAATGTCAAGGGACGGCCGAATATATATCAGAGACCAATTCTCGAGTAGTTTTGGAGAAAAAAAAAATAAAAAGTCAAGGATAATGCTGGAAATTGCTTTTAGGTTCATAGGTCGACTGCTGGGGTGTGTAATTCCTTAATAAAAAATCTAATTAAGGTAAAATATCTCGTTGGAGTTGCAGATCGAGAAACCAAATATCCGGAGCGGACCAAAACTAGCAGAAGGGCACCCCTTTGTCCTAGGATTAACAAGTTGGCCCTGAAGGCGAAAGAACACATAGAGTAACCACCGCATTAAAGATCCATAAGGATAAACTCTAGTATCAACTATATGGCTATGGTCACTACTAAACAGTTTTCCGGAGTTTCAAGACCCCCGATCGGATCTTCTGGGGGGGGGGGGGGGGACAGTTTTGAATGATAGCAGAAGAAGAAGAAGAAAGGAAGGAATTGATATGAGAACGAAAGTTAAGATAAGTACATGGAATGCGAAAACAATGGCCCAAGCCGGATAAATTAACAACGTAATACTGGAAATGATGCAATTGCAGAATGTGTCACAAATTTTGTACCGGTGTCAGAAAGAGTCATGCTTCTGCAAATTGATGCAAATCCTTCCCGAATAAATATCATACAAGTATACGCGCCGACAACAGAAAATGATGACGAAGGGATGACAGAATTTTACTCACAGATTGATAATATAAAGAGAAAACTACCAAAACATGATCTGACAATAGTAATGGGGGACTTCGATTCAAAGATCGGTAAGGGAAGAGAAGGCGAGCTTATAGGCCCATATGGACTGGGAGACAGGAATGAAACAGGGGAACAACTGAGTATCTTCGCACACGAACAAAACCTAATAATTATGAATACATTCTTCACACTCCCGAAACGAAGACTGGAGGTCACCTCAAGACTCGTGTGAACATATTGTTAGAAACCAGATTGACTACATCCTGGTAAACAAAAGATACAGAAATAGTTGTACTTCGGTGAAAACATACCCTGGGATTGACCTACAATCAGATCATGTACCGCTAGTAGGAGTGTTCAAGATAAGACTTAAGAAGACAAAATAGAAAATTGTCAACAGATATGACTTGAGGAAATTGAAAGAACCCATGACAAGACAACAAGCAGAAGCAGGACTCAATGACGACCTTATAGTATCACCGGATGTCTCGACTGTTACTAAACACCAGAGTGAAAAATGTTAAGGATAAGCTATTGAGATATGATAGAACCAAGAAAAAATCGTGGATCACAGAAGAAATTCTCCAACTAATGGAAGAAAGACGACTTGCTCAGAATAACCGTGATAAGTATAAGAACATCCAGAAAACAATTCAGACAAAAATTAGAGAAGCCAAAGAAAATGAATTAAGGAAGCAATTCGAAGAACTAGAAGCATTTCAAGAGAAGCTTGGGAAAGTAAGAGAAATTACCGGAAAATATAAAACAAATACAGTAAAGCAACTAGTAGATCAGAAGGGAGTCGTCATTGTTGATAGAGGAGAAGTTAAAGATATTTGGAAGGGCTACGTTGAGGAACTGTTTCACGATGACCGTCCAGAGGCACTGCAAATGGATTGCCAAACGGATCCGAGCATCATTGAAGAAGAGGTAAGAGCGGCCATGAAAGCAATGAAAGATGGCAAAGCACCAGGACCAGATAACATAGAGGCAGAATTCCTAAAGCTACTCGATTGGGACAGCGTAAAATGGCTTACTTCGATTTTCAATCGAATCTATGACTCTGGTGATATTTCCTTTCAATGGCTTAAAGCCGAATTTATCACAAGAAGTCCAAGAAACCTGGAGCTAAATCATGTGGAGAATACAGAACAATAAGCCTAATGAGCCACATGCTGAAACTATTTCTAAAAATAATACACAGAAGAATATATAAACTGTGTGGGGAACATATAACACCAACTCAGTTCGGGTTCAGAAGTGCACTTGGCCCTGTGCAGCATTCACGTACTCTTTCAGAGATGTAGAGATACAAATGTTGACATATACGCTTGTTTTATCTACTATCAAAAAGCGTTCGATAGAGTACAACATCAGATAATGATAGACGTCTTGAAAAATATAGGATTGGATGATAAAGATTTAAGAATAATGATAAACCTATATTGGTCTGCTTCGGTGAGGTTAGGGGAAGAAAATACGGTTGAGGTCAGGATTCTATGAGGTGTAAGACTAAGACAGGGATGCATACTGTCTCCATTGATTCAGCAAGTATTTGGAGAGGCACTGGAAGATGCTGACGTGGGAGTTCTATGAAATGGAGAAAGGTTAAATAACATCCGATATGCAGATGACACTGTTTTGTTTGTTGATAGCCCGGAGGGTTTGCATTTTTTGGTAGATAGAGTGACGATGAGAACCATCAAAATACGGAAACTCCAATACCTCGGTCATGTGATGAGAAATACAGACAGATATCGATTACTCCAAAATATCTTGCAGGGCAAAGTGGATGGAAAAAGAGGTGCAGGAAGAAGGATAATCTCTTGGCTAAAGAATCTCAGAACCTGGTTTGCAGTGACCACCACACAGTTGTTCAGAGCCCCAGTTAATAAAGTGATGGTAGCTAATATGGTTGCCAACATCCGGAACGGATATGAACTACTAGAAGAAGGTAAAGCTCAGATGACTAAAAACCTCGTAATATATAAGTGTTTACTCTATATCAATTATTAAACGTCTTGCCTTACGGCTGATATCTCAAAAATCACTTAAGATGATGTTTTAGAGTCGTTCCTGCCTAGTAGCTTCATGGATCCCTGATATGTGTTTATCTGTCAAGGACATTGCCGAAAGAGACTATACTGATGCACTTTGTTGGGGTTGGGAACCTTAGGCAAAATGCTCTAAAACAGAGTTTTATACACAATCAAGAAACATAATTTTAGCAATCGACGCGCGTTTCGCTTACCCATGTTAGCATCATCTGGAGATGCTTAAAACAGTTTTAATCATCTCCCGATGATGCTAACATGGTTAGCGAAACGCGCGTCGAGTGAAAAAATTCTGTTTCGGTATTGTGGATAACACTCTGTTTTAGTATACTGATGCAGAAGAAATATTAATCCATTACAAAAAATCATAAATCCAACTTGAGGTTCAAACAACTAAAACTGGTTTATTTAAAAAAAACACAATCCCAGTGTGAAATTATTACAATAACATGTAAAAGAGTCCTTAAATATGGTATTTAAAGGACCAATTCAAATTCACAGTGCATTAATAATACAATGCAACATTGTTGATAGACCACATTACGGCAAAAATATGACATTCACGATCAATAAAGACAATTTGACATTTTAATTAGTGAGAATTATTGGAACGTCCCCCGTAATCATAATCAAAAAATTAATACCGCTGCTATCCTGAAATTGACTTCGGGATCCATGAAGTATAGAGCCGACACAAGTTACAAGCCGCAGTTATAACCATTTTTATATTCATTATTGCCCCCATCTCGAAGTTATATAAAATTGTCTCAAAAATTAAAAACAATTTGAAACATTTCCTGTGGCTGCTTTTAAGATATTCTTTCTCTAAAAGCTGCACGATGAATGGTTGATGGCCTAATTTGGACACCCGATATATAGTCGCAGTCAGCGGCGTGCGGTCCACGAAAGCAGGGAAGCATTACTTTCCTTAAAATCCTAGAAACAATATTCCCCAATTTAATACTATTTTGTCTCACGAATAATAATTATGAAAACGAAATATTAATCTTAATGTGAATATATTTCAATTTTATAATCTGGCCTCTAATGTCGCAATCGGCCATGGTTCATGTCGAGAAGAACAAACGAACCATGGCCGACTTCGACATTGGAGGCTGGATCACAAAAATGAAATATATACTGATACCCATTTCACACTAATTATTATTGAGACACAATTGTACTAAATTGAGGAGCATTTTTTCTACAATTTAAGGGAAGCAATGCTTTCCTTGCTTCCATGAACCGCACGCCGCTGGTCACAGTAATACTATTTTGTCAAGGACAAGCAACAAATTCTAAGTGGTCAAAAATATTGCAAAACAACGATAGAAGTGTGAAACTAAGAGGATATCCCCTGAATTCGTTTTGGCATAATATCGTTTAGTTCCCCATACCAGTTTTAAAAAAAACTTGAGTCACATTTGCCACGTCAAACAGTCTACTAAAATCAGTACCTCACATCCTAAAAAATCCTTAAACAATATTCGGATACAAAAATGTCTTAATTGTTAGCCGCCTAGAGTAAAATTTGTGCTTTTTGGTTTTTTCCCAGTCACTTTATTATAAAATCCGAACTTCGTAACCATCTGTACCCGATTCTTGTTTGAAAAAAAATCGGCTCCTCGTATCACAGAATTTGTATTCTGACTCAAACCAAAGTATTTCCACTAGACGATCGATCGCATGAAAAAGGTTACACATAACCTCAAAAAAGAATTTAACGAACCTTAGCCGAAAATCTAGAGACCTTATATATTAAATAACAAGTAAGAGAGAATCCTTTAAATATATTAATAATATTATGTATATTAATAATGTTGTATATATATTTCTTATTCCGATATAACCTAAAATATATTAAATATTTTTTATATATCTGTATTTCGTTCTGTATCAATATATCTACAAAAGTTTCTTTTAATACTAAAAATCTAAGAGAAGATCTACCGACTGACTTAGCATCGTCTTAAAGTTTACAAATAATGGCATCTCACTTCATTTTTTTTTTAATAAGGAGAAGACTTGACTAGTTACTTACTTCCCCTCTTCCAAATGGTAGTTATATAGAAAATTAATGAAAATGACACAAGTGAAGCTATTTAGAAAAGAAGAGTAAAATAACCGCGCCAAATCTCCATTCCATGAACAAGAATATTGTCATTTGAACATATCCAATGTTACACTTTTTATATTGCGAAAAACGAGAAAGAAAAGACCAAAAAATAATTACGACCCAAAATTGCTTTCTGTTGTCCGTGAATATCAAAATGTAGAGCATATTTCGAGAATACCGCAACTTTCTCCAGACTTTTGATCCTTTCTTTCAGTATATTTCAGGCCCCCCCCCCAAAAACCTTAAGAATAATCACTTGAGACCGTGTTTGTCCAGCCTACACACGACAACTCCCGGTTATCAACGACGCACGCAACATATTGTGGTTTTCAGCACCAGCTTAAATACACAGTATTAGTGATGCAGCAAGCCAGAGCACAAACTGAAAACGCTTCAATTTAATCTTGGTGGCAGTACTTTTTATTATGCGTATACGTGCAGTCACCCATTCATCCAATCAGCAGCAGAAAGAATGGACAAGACGCCTCTTCTGGGGTCGCTTAAGTATATTACCGCTACTATATATTATAATACATACATTGATTCCGTACATAGAGTTAAACGGGTTTTATTTCAATGCGCAACCGGAAATACAATAGATTTACGCAAAACGAAAGTTATTTAAAAGGTATAGATAAATCTTGTATAGGGTTTTATAATAAACTATGAGCCGAGTTCTATTTGCCATGTATATAATACTATCAACATTAATATATAGTGTTTAAATATAAAACTTCCTTTTGCACCTTGAAAAAATACCCGCCTTTAGTAACTCCTCTATCTATAGCAACTTACAAATTGCCCCTATATTGAGATCATAGATCTAGAGCCGATTAAATTCTTGGTTTGCATGCAGTTCACTTCTAGCTGTAAATACATTATCATTGGTTTTAAGTAGTTTGTACTGGGCTGATGCAAAAACAGATCTTGCATTACAACCAATAAAGTAAACAACTTCATCTATATACTAAACAACAAATATGTTTCAGAACTTGCCACTCCATTACGAAGGCCAGTATGCACCCTATTTGTTTGGAAAAATACTATTTTTACAACCAACTTGATGGGTCCCAGACTATATTGACAATAATTGCTGTCACAACTGGAATCCTTATTGCGTATTGATGCACAGGTTCAGTAAAACTTCACTAGGTACCATGCAAGCAAACCTAACTGAATTTAAATAATGTTTTCGAAGACATAATATCCATAATGCCCAATTGCACAATTTTAAGTTAACGTAAACGTTACTGGGGTTAACTAACCCAAAACTGCAAGACAACTAACGAACCCAACCGACTCTAGATCCGATTAATCCCTTTATGTTAAAAAAAAAATCACTTGTACTATTTATTTCCTTGGTTTCCTACTACCTTCGACTAAATTTTAAGGGCTTCCACCTGGGTGACGAGGCCATCTTCTTGGTTCGGTAGCGGGGCGTCACCGGCGCCTATCTCGTTCGCAGTGTTACCAGATCCAGTGGTTCTCCGTGCCGGCTTGCGAGAACGCCTCACGGGTGGGATAAAAGAAGGTTGTGGTGGTGGCTGTCGAAAATAAAGATTATTCTGTAAGAAGTACATGAAAAGGAAGAATATTTCTTAAATTAATGGGAAAGGCGCAGACATGTCAAATACACCCCGAAAATGGGCTTTTAAGTATCAGATAAGCCGAAGAGCTTTGCCTTAAGGTCGCCGCATTGAAGATATTTACACGGTGTTTTGTTTTCGATGACTTTGTCGAGTAGTATTAGTAAAGATAGAAAGATGAACTTTTCATCTGGAACCCGTTTCAGGAATTACCTCCCGTCCTCCCGAAACGTGTCTGAGTAACGCCAGATACCTGCACGAGCTCCTTGCAAAGTCGAAATGAGCAAAATTATTTAAGAAGAGCCACACTTGGCATCGACCCCCTCCGATTTGGCAAATTTTTTGCGAGCATATTACCCCACCTAGAGGGTAGTCAAAAGCTAAAATATTATGCAGCAAACACGACCGTCTAAACACGCTCAGACAAATACGATCGAAACCACTCCAACGCCATGCCCCTAAATCCATACATCTCTAGTTTCAACAATGGTATTCCGTGATCCACGCAATCAAATGCCTTGGACAGATCATAGAATACCGCCGCAGCAACCTCTTCAGAGTTCAGCCGGATGTATAGCTCTTCGAGAAAGTCGAAAATAGCATCGCTCGTACCCATCAGTTCTTGGAAGCCAAACTGTTGTGCTCATAAAGCCATGTCTCTTTATAAAAGAATCCATCCTCACCTTAACCAGCTTCTCAATCCCTTTAGCCATGGTAGGCAACAGTGCAATGGGACGAAAGTTTGAGGGACTGTCATGGTCCCCACCCTTATGAATAGGTACAATCACAGCCTTCTTCAGACAGGCCGGAAATCTGCCAGAAAAAAAAGGTGGCATTTATGGCCGCAGCCAGAACCTGCAGCACCTCAAATGCTAAAGCCAGAAACCCCCTCAAGGATATCCTGTCCCAACCGGAAGAATTCTTGCTCTTTATATTAGAAAATGTGTCATGAATCTCAAGGGCAGATATTTCAGCCACTGAAATGTGATTTAAATAGTTCCTAGGATCGTTTTTTGAGAAATGTCTTGTGATAATTTTGCGGCTATGGATCAGTAAAATGAATTGAGATCGTTGGCATTTAAAGAGCTAGAAATGGGACTAGTTTTATTTTTCCCTCGCAGGTGATTGACAATTCTCCAGGATTCTTTTGACTTGAATTTGGGTATTTTCGATTACACAGAGGTTTTTTGAACTAAGTAGCTGAAAATCAGTTAACTAGTGTAAAATTGACCAAGGAACAAGAATATGGCCACAGATTTGACCTACGACAAATATCTCCAAAAATATTGGCCAAAATCTCTCAAAATTTATTAGAAAAGTCGCAAATCTTGGGGAAATGTTCAAAAAATCTTTTCTTTAACTATACGAGGCGGTCATCTTGTAGAGAAAGAACCAGCGAATCCAATGAGCACACACCCAGATTTTTAGGACCGTTCAGAAATTGCGCGGCTACAAAGTTGGAGGTTTTTGTTTTCTTTCAAAAATCTCAATATTTGATCTCGTGGGACAATGTCCGACTTGCGATGTACCTGGACTTCCTGGAGCGCTCGTTGCGGAAAGCGAGAGGTGACAGGAAGTGATAAATGTGAACTGTGCGCAGCGCCCTTAGCCGGAGCGCCAGTAGGGTTCAGGATAGACAAAACTGCCAAGCATGCGCGACTATAATATAATTGTGCAGGCTTTTCATATTTTGAGTTAGTTTTGGTTGGTTGAGCCCCCGTGGCGAGCGAAGCGGGCGGAGGGCCATGCATGAAGTGTTCAAATATTTGGAGAAACGTAGCGGGGGGTATTCTTCTTCTTCTTTCCTGGCTTTACAACTCTGGGTGAGTCTTAGCCGCATCCACTATTGCTCTCCATCTCCTACGATCTTGTGCTTCCACTTGCCACCGCTGGACTCCCATCCTAGATAGATCTGCTGCGACAGCATCCTTCCATCTTTTTCTGGGTCTACCTATTGATCTTCTGCCATCTGGTCTCTCAAGGAATACTGTTTTTATCAACCTGTTGTCTTCTGACCTTATTACATGACCTGCTCATCTTATTCGGTTAGCTTTTATGTGCCTGACTATAAGGGATTTTTCGCGTATTGGGTTTAGATTATGCTAATTTATGACGAATTAACCTTTATACGTCATATACCTATCCCCACCAACATACATGTATGATACACTGGAGTTACTTAGGTTTTGTTGGCGAAAACGTTAGTTTTTGTCTGATGCAAATGACATAACCCAAGCAAAACCCGCTCCAGACCAGATTATGCTTGGCTAACCTAACGATGAGGTCATCAACATTTCCCCTACTTTAGGTTATGTCGCGAAAACCTTAGATTATGCTCAAAACCTAAACCGTTTATGCTGGATTAACTTCGCGAAAAATTGCCTTATGTTTTCACTGCCATACATTGTCGCCAATGCAGCATTGTGGCGTCTTTTCCACACTCCTGTTGTTTCATCTCTATTGGGCCCAAATATCATTCTGAGGACTTTTCTTTCAAACACAAGAAGCTTATTTATTTCCCGTTGATCGAGGGTCCAGGTTTCGCTGCCATAAGTAACTACCGGGCGAATTATTGACCTGTACGAAGTTAGATTGGATTGTCTCAGCTTAGATTTCAATATTGTTGTGAGAGTATACCGCCCTATTTCCCGCCATTATTCGTGCTGAGACATCTTTTTCTACTCGATTGTCATCCGTGATTACCGCTCCCAGGTACTTAAATTCCTTAACCACCTCGAAGTTGAACTCATTAAGGGTTATATTCTGCCCAATTCGAGGAGGCCTCGGATTCTTTGTAGCTACCATGTATTTTGTTTTTTCTTCATCTACTCGTAGGCCCAGATTACCTGCTTCTTCTTCCAGCTGTGAAAAAACCTCTCGTAGCCACTGTATCTATGTCATCAGCAAAGGCAAACAGCAGTCTTGAGGAGCAAAACCTTCGGCTAGCTCCGACGCTATTTTGCTAATTGCATATTCCAAGGCACAATTAAATAACAAAGGTGATAGTCTGAGTTCTGAGGTTACACTGAATGGTGTTGATGTTCTATTTCCTACCCTTACCTGTGCATATGAGTTTGTTACGCACATTTGTGTTAGCTCCACTAATTTCCTTGGTATGCCCATCTCCAACATTGCCACCCATAACCTGCTTCTTTTTATGGAGTCATATGCTTGCTGGAAATTCACGAAGATTTGGTGAACATCCCGGTTGAACTCCCAGTTCTTTTCTAATATATGTCTGATCGAAAATATTTGATCTATCGTTGATCTTCCAGCACGAAATTCGCATTGATAGTCGCCGATAATATCTTCCGCATAAGGGGTCAGCCTCCTCTCAGTATTGTAATTGCTAGGACTTTGTATGTTGTGTTGATAAGCAATATACCTCTATAATTTCGAAATTGTTCCTTGTTTCCTTTCTTATGTATAGGTATAATGACGCTTCCGTTCCACTCTTTAGGTATTCTCTGTTGTTCCCATATTTTGATTCTATTTCACATATTTTTTGGTACAGAACGTTTCCTCTTTTTTTAGCAGTTCTCCATTTATACCATCGTTGCCTGTCGCTTTGTGGTCTTAATTTCTTGAGGTGTTGGTGTTGGTACTCTTACATCTGCTGAATGGTAGGTAATGTTCTTCCTCTGCCTCACTCTCAATATTTAGTAACTCCTGAAAGTACTCCTTCCATTTTCCGACAATTTCCATTTCTGTCATTATTAGCTCGCCTGTTTCATTTCTCATGGCTTTTGTTTCTCCAACACTTCCACACTTTCTCACTTGCTTTACTTCCCTATGGAATTTCCGTACTTTTTATTCATATCTCTATTTCTGTCCATTTCCCGTATTTGATGTTTCAGGTGGTTAGTTTTTAGTTCTAAGCAATCGTCTTGTCTCTGTTCTTGTTCTGTGAAATTCTTCCTTGTTGTCATCTGTAGGGTTTGCTAGCATTATCAGTCGTTTTTTAGTTTTTATCTCTAGCGCTTCCTCGCATCTCTGTCAAACCACTTCCTTTTTGGGCGTTTCCAATGGTTTTTGTCGCTGCTTCTTCCATGATTGTTGTTATTTGCTGCCATGTCTCCTCCAGCTCTATGTTGTCTTCCTCGTGTCTTAGACACTTAAATTTGTTACTTATGGCTATTTGATAGTCAACTTCCTTATTAGGTGCTTGAAAAGCTTCTAAGTCCTATCCTGCCTTTCATTCATTTGGCTCCGTTTTCTGTGTTGCTATTCTTATTCTCAACTTGGTCTTAAGCAGGAAATGATCAGTAACGCTGTGTGCTTCTCTCATACTTCGTGCATTAATGATGCTACTAGAGTGTCGTGCAACTATAAGAACATGGTCTATTTGGTTACGAGTTGTTTCGTCGTTTGAAACCCATGTGACTTTATAAATGTTCTTTATTTGAAATTGTGTGGATTTGACTATCATATTATTAGAGATGGCAAACTCTGTCCATTATCGTTTGTTGTCTCGTGTAGGCTATGTCTTCCTACTACTTCTCTTAGATATTCCTCCTTTCCTAACTTAGCATTAAAATCTCCCATTATTATTTTTATATCATGTATACTGTTGGTCTAGTATTTCATAAAATTCCTCCTTATTATCCTCTTCAGCATTTTCTGTTGGACCATGTATGGAGAATATCGTGAGACTGAACCATTTAGTCTGATATCGCAAATTCTTTCACTGATTGGTTTGAAATCCATCACTACTGCTTTTAGCCTCTTTGCTATGACAAAGCCACATCCATATTCATGTCGATCCTCACTTTCTGACCAGAAGACTAGAGCGTTTTCCATCTCCATATTCCCCGTTCCTGTCCATCTCATTTCTTGTATAGCAGTTATATCCATGTTATATTTTTGAAGTTGATTGATTGCTCTTGTTGCTATTCCAGGTCTGTACCAGCTTAACACATTCCATGTTCCTATAAGAATATCCTTATTCCGTTGCTTATGTCCATAAGCAACGGAATAAGGATATTCTTATAGGGTCTTCTGGTCAATTATCTGCCCGGTTCCGAGGCAATAGTTTCTGTTTCGTAGCAATATCTTTTTCCATGTATGGATCGCTGGTCCATAGCAAAACCCCCTTTTCGGAGGACTATTTCTTCCTTCCTCGTCAGCCCTGACCCTACCTTCCAGTGGGGTTGGTTACCCAGTATCCGGCAGGGTTTGCTCAGGTCATCCAGGGTTCACCCGTGGGTCGATGTCACACTTCGTGGAGGTAAGGATAGGAATTGAGTGGGAGAGGCTAGAGAGAGATGCTATCTGGAAATGGCATCTTATGTTGCGTATCACCACCCCTTCTGAACCTAACAATTATATTACAGTCACGCTATAAAAAGCGGTTTACTGGATGCTCGATAGAAAAATGCTACTGGTGTCCGGCGCTGTGCTGTGCGTACGGACCAGGCTCTTCCCCTCTCTTGCCTCCAACTTCACCTACCCTACCAGTCTTCTCTCACTGGTCGACCAGTATGATGAGCCTTCGTTAAATGATGCTCTCACCAAGGCCTTCATACCATCCGAAACTTTGAGTGTTTTCAGTGGAATGTATGTTGTTGTTCGGCTGGCAAAAAACAGATCCATTACAATGGTCACCGACGTCTACAACGACGAATGTGTATGTGGATGTGTCACTCCTGATGCCAAATCTGCCAGCCAAGGAGCTAAATTAGCCGAAAGACATGAAAACTTCAACAATTCCACTTCCACTTTTGTGCTTTGTGAAATAACACTTGAAGAGAAGCTTAACAAAATGTATTTGACTTCCTCTGATCTGGACGAAATGTACACACTCTGAGAATTTTGAGAAGACCCCATTAAAGGCTCTTATTATTTTGTTTCATATAAAAATTAATTTAATTACTTTGGCAAGAACCTCACGTATCTCATTCATTACAAAATATCAATACAATATTTAGACGGTCACACTATACCCAAAAACATCCTTGCTTACAAGAGACGTACTAAGGCTCGAAACTAGGACATTAGTAACGCATCTCACGACGCCTAGTAGGCAGTCAAAACATCTGATGCCACCTGATCAACTACGTGAGAGGAGACTGAACGGGAGAGATAGTAGGGCGGGTGAGGTTGGATGGAGGAGAGAGAAAAAAACGAAAAATAATATTTTGACTTTTGGCTACCCTCTAGGTGGGTAACATGCTCACAAAAAATCAACCAAATCGGAGGGGGTCGATGCCAAGTGTGGCTCGTCTTAAATAATTTTGCTCAATTGATAATCGATTGAGTCTCGTTGACAGAAAAGATGAGCAGGTCGTATCGTTTCACTTCATTTAAAATCATATAATGTGCGAATTGACAATCAAAAACTGTCAGTACCTGAACGTCATTGTTTTGCTGCCCCGTGTCTTAATAATTTATTATTATTAATTATAGATAAACTGTCAAACAATAAAAACGACGTCCTCATGAAGGAGGTGTCATGAACGGGATTTCTTTCTAATCGGAAAGGGAGCAAACTCGTTTAGTAGACTCAAACATGAATCAAATTAGAAAATACTGGGAGAGCCCTTGTACACAACTATTTAGTCTGGGATTTAGGAATATGTCAAATTGCATGCCATTATATGTACAAAAATATATTTTTTTATGAAATATGCTCAGCACTTACTTATGGGTGAAAGGTAACTACCTATAACAATAAATATAAAGGTTGAAAGCTAGTTATTAAAAATACACCTCTTAGGCTCAAACCGTAACTGATTATAGCTCTTTTATTTTAAATACGATTTAATGGGCGCCGAAGTCAGAACGGCTAACTAACGTCATTTGACAAAATCAAACATTTACAGCGAAGCACAAGATAAAATTAAATTTTTAACATATTCTAGATATAGGTGTAATTACCAATATTGGAAACAATTATTATACTATATGGAAGCTGTTTTCGTTATTTAAAGAGAACTTCTAGCAATTATTATTAATTTCATAACACGATGGCCCACAGAAAGTATGCCATATGTGGGAAAATGTTTCTTTCACTCTCCCTGTATAAATCATCTAGTATTTCTCCATGCTATTTATCATGAAACGAATTAATTGTTAACATATATTTCTATAAATAATATACTTCTCGCAAGTCAGAGTAATGATCTTAAACCAATAATTGATAATTAAAAAATATGTTATTTCCCAGCCACCCGAAGGCAACTAAAAGACAACCTGGGAAAAGTCTCGGATTAGAATAAAAAGCACATATACATACATTAATTTCAGCTAAAGCAACTAAACAAGACATTGATCAGCCACTGTTTGTACCTGCATGTATGTATTGTGATGTATGTTGAAGGGGCGCCCAAACGACCTTCGCTGGCCGTTCACCTGGTAGGTGCCCCTCCGCTGTTGTTGGTGCACGTGGCCATGTTGGGGCGATTGCTGGGGGGGCCTGCGTCCCCCCTGCATCGAGGCGAGGTCCTTTTCCTGTTGATGGTCGAGAGAGAGGATCGACACCACGGGGGTGGCGGTGCAGCGCTGCTCCATCGGTGGAGTGGCCGTCACGAAGGAACGCGGAGTCCCGCTGCCGTCCGGGTGCTCTAGGTAGGAACCTTCCTGCTGACCGACGGTTCGGTGTTAAGGTGTTTTTATTGTAAAAATACTCAATGAATTTTAATACATTTACATTTCCATAATCCATCAGTTCATGCATAATAATAATAATGGTACTGTTTAAGCCCTCCTTGGTGCTTCAAGCACTTTTTGAAAAGCCAAGCTCTGTTAGGAATAAAATCCTTGCACAGGGTGCTTGACACCTGTATGCTTAAAGGCTGAACCGATTTGTGGGCATCGGACAATATGACAACATTTTTAGTGTCAACGGTGCCAACAGCAGCGGGTCATATTGACCCCTTCTCTTTTGGTACATAAAAAAGGAAACTTTAGTATTATACAGCAAAAAAAATGTATCATTTTTAAAATGCCTCGATAATACTTGCTTCTACATTAACAGAGAGAAATATATGATTTTAATACTTTATGATTGCTATCCTATGCTTTATAGGCTCATAAATTAATTAAATATTTATTTACGGTTACAAAGCTACATAAAACCGTTGTCAATGAAACACACCATATTTTTTCCCAAAAATCCTATTGCAATGGTGAATTTAAAAAAAAATCTGAAAATAATAATAGCTGGATTCGTAAACCCTATAAAACTTCAATCTTCCAATTCAATTTTATTGATAATTACTTGTAAAAAATGAAAAATACCAGAAAAAAGATGTATCCCCATCTAACACCACCTCTTCATGTGGGTACAATATTTATCAAGAACAATTCAAACCACTCGAGAGTTATTTATTTTATTTAAAACTTTTAATTGAGTAATTTCATTAGACGCTTGAAGCAATCGGCATAGGTCGATCGAAAAAATAAAGCCATCGGTGCACACTGCCTTATAGAGTTCAAAACTCGCCCGAAGCCCTCAAAAAGTGCTCAAAAAATTTTTTGAAAGTACTATTGACGTGTTTTGCGTTTAAAGCCAAATATCCTTTTTTAAAAGTTGTTTGTAACTTTAGGCCCTTTCTATAGTCGATATATTACTCCAGCAAAAAAAAACTATAATAATTACTAAACAAGGTAGGGTGTCATGTTAACAATAATTACTAAAATTTTTAAGGTTTTTTTAAAGTCTATTTACTATTTTGATCATTGTGTTGGGCAACTTATGATGCAGTTATGCAGGATATGCATGATATTCCGAGATTTTCTATTATATACATGATACCAAACGAATTTCTATTTTTAAACATGAGCATTCATATACGTTCAGACCACAGCCATTTAAAAATGTGGGCGAAAAGCTCACCTGAAACTATCATGCGAATTACAGTCCCAGAAAGTTTTTCACTGACGTAACATGTCGACCATAGATTATATGCTAAAATTATTGCAGCCCTTTCAATTATACGCTCTTTTCTTCCTGACATATTTACCTCGCTTATGCCATACGGTGATGCCATCGCTCCAAAATGGCTCATAGCGGCAGCGTGGGACCCCATAGGGTCAAAGGCACCGTCCGCTGTGGCGTACATGGGGCCTGGTGCCCCACCTGTAGGATCCAACGTGGCCGGATGGAAAATGTGGTGCGGTGGAGGTCCGGCATATAGAATGGTGGCTTCTGGGGGTCCGGGGTTTGGCGCGTAGCAGGGCCCCCTCGGGGGCGAAGCGCCGCCGTTGGTGACGGGCCCTGCGTTGGCGAAGGGCGGAGGCATGCCGCCGTTTGTTGACGGCGCGCCCGCGCCTGCGCCGTACACTGTGTAGTCGTACTGAAAAATAGAATACACGTGGTGTTAAGAAAGATATTTATCCAAGTTGGCTCGAGCATGCGGAATAATGTAACCAGTATATTTGTTGAGGTATAAGATTTTTGCTTTATAACCTGAAAAATGATATGAGTGTTAAAGGTACATTTTTAAGGCACACATGTGGAAACCACATGAGTGCCTTAAAAATCCTCTTAACACAAATATCACAATATTTTTTCTACACACGGCAATAAAAGCATAAAATAATTGAAAATTAAATGTTTAGAATCTCTTACATCCAAGTAGTTTCTAATAGCATTGTATATTTATATTAAATTATCGAAGTTCACTTTTGTCAATAAATACTGACAATCATCATTGTTGGCTGCTTTGTTTACAGAAAAATTGAACAGTTGAAAGGTCCTGCCAGTTTGATTAAAACGCTAGCGCTGGCTGTTGTGATTTGCCAAAAATGCAAGAAATACAAGAAATCGATCCACTTGAAGACATAGAAGAATCTGCTAACAGAGCTGGCTTGGATTTACTGCCACGAAAATCAAGAATTCAATATGAGATTGCTCATAATAAATTTATAAAAATGATGTGAAAACAAAGGCGTTCCTGGAAAGTATTCCGAAAACATATTCCTGGCCTATTTTGAGGAAAAGGCAAAGGTGTGGAAGTCATCTTCTCTTTGGTCTCATTATTCAATGATCAAAGTTATGCTACGTTTAAATAACGACGCAGATATCAGCAAACATTTTAAACTGATTGCCTACTTGAAGCGTCAAAGAGAAGGTTGCCAGGCCAAAAAATCAGAGACCAAATTGAACAGTTTCTGAAGTGCGCACCAGACGATAAGTACCTTCTGATGAAAGTAGCTACGATTGTAGGAGTGTTTGGTGCCTACCGCAGGGAGGAGCTTTGTCAGGTGACTCTTGACAACGTGGAAGATATGGAGACTAAATATCAGATACCAAAACCAAGGTACCACGAAATTTCACTATCGTTGAAATATTTTATTTGGATTTTTATCGAAAATTCACTGATCTTCGTCCAGCAGATGTCGGACATCGGCGGCTCTTCCTAAAATATGTAAAAGGTAAATAGAAATCCGATCGGTATAATACGTTCAAAAAATTTCCTGCTGCAATAGCAACATTTCTGCAACTTCCAAATTCAACAGCAAGCATGCTTTCGCCGTTCCTCTGCGAGCTTCCTTGCCGATACTAGAGCATATTTGACAACAATTAAGCGACATGGGGGATGGAAATCCTCAACCGTTGCAGAAAGGTACATCGTGGATTCCTTGGAAAATAAAAATTGTATTGCTCGAAAATTGCTTACAGTATAAACGACATCGGCCGAAGATGCTTCAACATCAACTGTGGACATGCTGTTGTTTCTGTTCAATCCTCCCCAGCCACGAAGAACAGCAGAACTGAGGAAAGAATTCATTTTTCAAGTTGTTCAGATTGTACTATTAATATAAGTAGTGTAAATAAATAAAATAGAAACGTTTTTGACGTTTCTTTGAAAAAAATTACATTTTACTTTTAACACTAGTGCCTTAAAGTAGGTATTTTAAGGGTAATAGACAGTGTTAAAAGTTCAAATTTTAACATGTGTGTAGAAAAAACATTAACGAATTCAAGAGATCTGGATGTGTGTTATTTTACGGTTCAACAAATATACCCGTCTATTTAAACGAAAGAAAACTAAAGTTGTCTTTTATCTAAGTATTTGCAGCCATCATACGAGAACTTCATTCCAAATTAAATTTAAAAAGCTGTACAAATTATAAGATCAATGTAGTGCCTAAGAATTTAAACTAAATTCAGCGTGTCACATAGATATTTCATTATAAGTTTTTGGGAAGGCAGTTCACCTAGAATTTTGAGATGATGGTAGCCATCGACAGGTAACCAAAATAAGAATGCAAATTTTTGAGCATCCATACAACAATACATCCCTTACAATTTTTAACGAAAGTTCATTGTGTGCATGCTGTGCAACTATTATGATTCAAAAGGAGTGTGATTTCAAGCTCTTAAAATACCGAAATACATTTAAAAAAAACTGAAATTCATTAAATTATAGTTATGCCAGTCTCAGTACAAAATAGAGAGTTTTAATTTATATTAGTATTATTATTATTATTATTACAAAGATCAGTAAGCGGCTAAACCGATGAGACTGATCTAAAATTAATAAAGTCACATTTATTAACTAATAGATAAACAATAACAGCAGAATAACACAAAAAACAAAAACCATCACAATCAATTAACATACATTGACCTATATCATAGTCTTTGACCTATATCACAGTCTATCCCAAAAGTTAAATGGTATAATGGACTATATTGTTTGCAGTATTTTTTAATTCTTCATCTAGACGATTCTTGAATTGGTTAATTGATCTCGCTGCAGGTTGTTCCAAGTGTACACCACTCGGTTGCTTATATAGTTTCTTCTTTGCATCGTATTGCATTTCTCTTTTTCCAATTTCTTGGTAGGTCCTCTGTGTGCTCTGTTCCGATGAACATTGAAAATATTTTCACAAGAGTAATTCCCACTAGTCCACTTGTATGCCTCTATCAAGTCACCTCTAAGTCTTCGATCTTTATGTGTCTGGAGTTGCAAAATGGAAAGCCTCTCCAAATAACTGCAGCCCTGCAATTCTGGATAAATTTTAGTTACCTTTCTTTGTACTTTTTCCAACATTTCTATATATTTGACAAAGTATGAGTTCCAAACTGGCATTGCAAATTCTATGTTAGGCCTTATATAAGTTTTATATACTTTGGAAATCATTTCCTTTGATTGGTCTTTGAATGCAATTCTGATCCGATAAATCATAGTGTTGGCCTTTTTGTGATTTTAGGAATGTGGGTTTCCTATTTTAAATCTGAAGTCATAAAAACGCCAAGATCTTTTTGGACTGTAACTGTCTGAAGACTTTCTCCTTTCATGTAATGTACACTCTCTGGATTACCCAGATCTATGTGTAGTACTGTACATTTATTATGATTTAGGGGGAGCAACCAATAGGGAACTTGAACATTTTTTTTTTATTTCTTTAATATATTTGCCTACCTATAGAGACAGCACACACCAAATATCAGCCCTCAATTCGCAATATTTAATTTGCAATAAACAATTAAAGTTGTGACCGCAAGCTACTCATTTTAAACGACACGTGACGTCACACCGCTCGTTCGATCGGAAAGCAGTCATTGACATATATCTTAAAATGTCAGTGAAGGCAGTATGGCATCGGCAGCCACAAGTATTTAAATATTTACGTTTATTACTGCTTCTCGTTGAATTGCCAGGGTGTTTGTTATAATTCGTGTTGATTTGTACTTTAATCTGGGCTTTAATATTAATAATAATAATGGAAGCTAAGACGTTCCCTGCCCTGCCGTCCGTCAGGCGCGACGACAAACGAGCTACTTGACGTCACATCCGGTCCCAGCCAAGCACGGCGCGTTATAAGAATAATTTGAATTATGCAGTTTTTAATTGCTTATATTTATTATACAAAAATAAAAAATTAGTTTTTTTGTGAACTGTGGTTCTTTTAATAGTATTAAATTATGTTTGTGAGTAATATTTTTCAAATTTAATTTTTATGCAAGTTCCCCATTATCCGACCAGTTGCTGATGTTGCCAATCTCTCTCTGCAAGACTTCTTGACCCTCGAGTGGGTTGCAATAATATTTTGTATCATCTGCAAAGTATTGTACAGGTGAGATTATATCACTGGTCAAGTCACTAGTGCATATGATGAGTAACAGTGGTCCCAGCACAGAACCCTGTGGCACTCCACTAATAACAGGATTATCCTTTGATACTTGACCATTTACTCTGATGCAAAACTGCCTACACATTAGAAAGTTCTTGATCCAACTGAGTAGATTCCCCCTAACTCCCAGGTGTTCTAATTTTAGGAGTAGGCTTTTATGTGGTACTTTAGTATATAACATCTATTGGTTCACCGTTATCATGCCAAGTTGTCCACTGATTTAGGGATGCGAGCAGATTCGTCACTACTAACCGTTTTGGTAAAAAAACCATGTTGTGAGGAGCGAAATAATCTATTATTTAAACAGAACTCAGTGATTTCTCTGGTTATTATTTTCTCCATCACTTTACAGATATTACTAGTAAGACTTACTGGCCTGTAATTTTCTGGATCATGTTTGCTCCATTTTTAGAACAATGGTGTCACTATCGCATGCTTCCAGGTGTTGGGTACAACGCCAGTGTTCATTGAATGGTTCATTACATCGGCTAAAGGTACCTTCAATGAGTCACCGCATTTTTGTAAGAAAATTGCCGGCATTTCATCACTTCCTGAACTTGAATCAGTCTTCAGACAGTGGAAGGCCTCATTAACTTTTTCAGGTGTAAAAAACACTGTTTGCAAGTCTGAAGTCATCCTAGGAGTTGTTAGGGTTGTATTGTTATTGTCCAGATTTTGGCCGAACTCACTCTTGAACTGGTTAGCAAACCTCTCGGTTATCTCTATGGGATCAGTAATTGACCTTTCAGAGGCTACTTTTTTTAGGCTGATTGAAGTATTATTTGAATATAAAGACTTCTTGATATATGCATAGAATCTCTTATCACCAGCCGTAAGTAAACTATTCCCATATTATGCTTTTCTAGCTTCAGTCATTAACGATTTTAGACGGTTATTTTGAGTTCTGTAACTTCTGTAGTCAGCATCATTTTTACTTGCAGTATATTAATTTGTCCCACAAGCACCTTCTCTCCTTAATTTCTTTAAACAAATGATCATTTATCCACGGTTTTACAGATTTTTTTTCCTTTTTATGGTGGTATGAATTGGTTGATGGTATCAAGAGTTACTTTAAAGAAAGCATCGTAGTGTGCACATAAATCTAAATTGTTCACCGGAGTAGGAAATTCTTGATTTGATAAGTGGTCATTTATTGCATTATAGTTTGCTTTCCAGAAGTTCCTTTTTTCCAATTTATATGTTTTTCCCAGTTTGATATTAATTTGAGCTGATGCCATAATAACTACATGACCACTCATACCCAACGGTGGTTCTGACTTAATTGATGTGACAAATTTTTTGTCGCTAATTAGTAACAAGGCCAGTAGTGATTTCTGATCATTGTGTATCCTCATTGGAAAGGTAACTAGCTGTTTATAGCAAATTTATCTCTCTATATGCACCTAAGAAATCCAAGGATTTTTGATCTTGTAATGTTAGTGTTAAGGTGTTCCAATCAATTTCCGGATAATTAAAATCGCCAAATATAAGAGTATTTTCCTTAATATCATCAACCACCTGCTTTATTAGCTTAATAAATTCCAAATTTTCATCACTGTTGATCTTTCTCGGTCTATAAAGACATCCTACTAATAATCTCTGGCTTTCAATATGAACACTCAGCCACACTAATTTATTGATGGTATCAACTCATTAACACAGGCAGTTATTTTGGTGCCGTTAATTTCCTCCTTCACATAAATAATCACTCCATCCCCCTTCATATTATCTCTATATTATGCAAAATGTGTATGCCTGGTATCGAAATGATATCTTTGTTTAAATCATTCATCGAAGTTTCACTTATTAAAATAAACGTGGGAGTTGTGTTGATAACTCTCAATTTCAGTTCATCCATCTTAGAGGAGGGAGTTGACATTGGTGTAAAGGAAAGTAATTTCCAGGAGAGTTGGATTTATTAGTTTTTTTGATTAGACAAAGGAAATTATTTTAAGTACCTGATTAATATATTATATTTTGATACTTGTCTCTCCTTTCGCTTTACGATCTTCCAACTCCTCTATAAGCTTCTTAAGATGCTCTCTTTGTAAAATTGTTTGGTCTGCTTTTACATATTAATTCAGTAATATTACGATTTATATCGGACAAAATTCTGAAAGTTTTGAAAATTGGTAGGAATTTTAGGGATGACATAAGAAATAGAAAAAGAAAAGTTCCCACCGGTCCCACCTCTAAATAGTGTGCGTCATCCCCTAGGACGTCGTTTTTACCCCCTTTTTCAAGTTTTCTAGATTATCTCGAGAACGGTGCACTTTATGATAAAAAAACCTATATAAAAAAATATTCCTCATAAAATTTTCTACAAAAAATTTTCCTATACAGCCCATGATACAAATAAAAAGTTGTAGGTATCATGGCAACAGCCGTCATTTAGATTTGGCGTACGCTCTAAAAGTAATGCATCATCGTAGTGACCTTGAGTCGTCACAGAGGGTGTAGTGGGAGAAAACAGAACTTATTACACTATCGAGTGTGAAATAGTGTTTATCGATTTATATTTTAACTTTTTTTGGGTAAGACCGCGTTGGGCGCTTTGGATAATCAGCCATATATTTAACGAATTATATATCCCGTTCTGATTTCGTTTGCGCTTTATTTACCAAACAATGAGACATTTTAGAGGAAATTGTTATAGAACCTTTTTTGTAGAGAATTTTATGAGGAACAACTTTGTATATAAGTACTTTTGCCTACAATGCACTGTTTCGTAGATATTTCGAAAAAAATTAGAATTGGTGTGGAAAAATGTTGTAAGGGATGAAGCACATACTTTAGGGGTGGGAACTTTTTAGTTTACTAATATTTATGCTATCCTTAATATTTCTACCAATTTTTAAAACTTTCAGAATTTTGTCCGATATATTACAATTTTAACTGTAATTACTGAACTATATATGTTAGAGTCACTCTGTATTTTGTTCTTGTTTCTGATTATATAAAAAGAATTCTCTCTAGTTGGAAAGATTATTTTAAATGGTCTGATTTTTCCCTCTTGATATTTGCCTAGTCTGTAAAGTTTTAGGTTGTTTATTACAATGTTTCCATTGCACTGGTGTAGCACTTCAGCCACCTTGGATTGTTATTCTCTAATTCTTTCTTCTCTATCTTCTTTGATGGTTTCCGCAACGCCAAATACTAAAATATTATGGGATCTGACTTGCCTTTCCTGCATTTCTGATAAAGTGGGTTCAACTGGAAAATTTTGGTTTAATTGTTGATTCGGTTCATGGGCTCTATTTAATGAGTCAGCAAGCACTTTAAATTCATCTTTCAATATTACTTCTGCATGTATTTTTTTCTCAATCTTTTTAATTCGTTGGCTTTCAGATGTGACCTCCGCATAACTTCTGTTTACCTTTTTTAATTCGTTGTCTATGATAGTGATCTTTTTTCCCCTTTTTTGAAAGTTATCTTTTAGAGAGTTTATTTCTGTGGAGATCTGGGGAATGTTATCGACCTTCTGCTCCACTATCTTCAGTTTTTTTTTTCAATTCTCCTACTTCTTTTAGGTTATCAAGGCAAGTGATGCATTCTTTAAATATACAATTTTCTTTGCATTTACAGCACACGGGCATGGTTGAATATAGGTTATGTTCTTAAAAACAATGAATATTCACTGTTTGCTACGATATTTTAGTTTCTGAATATTTCCAGGAAGTTCTTGTGATAAACTGAATACACCGTGACAAGTTTTACTTAAATATTCGTTATTTTTCTCTAATTCACAAAATGTTTCTGAGAGCGCGACTTTACTTTTGTTGTTTTACATAACTTCTTTGAAAAAAAATATGTCACTCTTCTGCAAGTAAGTGATAGAACTTTGTGTTACCAATTCTCCTTTCTCTTAATAAAAGAAAGAACACACATAAAAATGTTACATTATAAAATATCCACTCCAATACTGTTCTATAAGTGAGTTTCCTTTATAAATAAGAGTTAAACCTGACATAACTAATTTGGCCTCACAAAAAACCTTCAACATAGTGATCCTTATTTCAACTTGATTATATTGAAATTCGTTTTTCGACCAAGCGATCCTGGCGGTATGTATCAGCATAGAAATAAAAATCCCTGTAGATGTCCATCACACTTTATCTTGAGTCTCATAATATACAGCCTATTATGATGATTAATGTTTTAAATAAGTCAAAATCTATTAACTTCAAGTTACAAAATTCTAAGTGAATTAATGTAAATAAAAAGTAACCAGTTTTCAGGTCAGCTATTTCGACAAGTAAGAAACACAGAGTTCAGGGCACAAACATTGTGCCCGTTTTATAAAGCTAAAAGTGCTAGAAAAAATAATTCGCCATCGCCATTCTATAATATGCATATTCACAAAATGGCGAAAGCCTACAACATAGTTTTTTGTAAACAAAAAATAAAGACAGACACTACACATAAATCCTAATGAAGCCCAACCTCAATACTGAAGCTGAGGCGCGGCCCCTGCCGCGTCCAGCAACACGTAGGCCTGCGGAGGCGGAGGGTACAACCCCGCCACGGCGCACTCCAAGGGGCCTCCGAGACACGTTTGGGCAGACTGCAGCGGTGCATTCAGGACAAAGACAAACGGTGGTTATTTTATTGTAGGTTTCAGTGAGTGTAATAAGTCAGTTAGTAAATCATCGTGGTTTAGACAGAAATTGTATCAAAACTGTCACAAGTACTTGATACTGCAGTTGACTAAATTTGACAGCTTTTATCTGCTTTTTAACATTGTTTTGTATACTTGTAACATTTTTCACGCATTTCTGTTCTCAATGAAAGATAATGTACCCTTAAAAAAGAAAACTTACCGGCATCATAGGATATTGCTGTGGCATGTAAATCGTTTGCGGGAACATCATTGAGGCATAAGGACCTGCTTGTGGAGGTCCTGTTTGTGCTTGATATACGGGAGGCGCTGAAAACAATAAGGAAGTAATTATTGCTTTAGTTAAAGAACTCTACAACGAGTTACGGTCCCTTCATACAGTTCAATAAAGTACCTTGAGGCATAAAGGTATGTATTAATATACACATCAATGATACCCACCTTGATAAACCGCCTGCTGAGCCGCAGCGGCGGCGGCAGCTGCCGCATGTTCCTGCCCGGCCTGCGACACTTGGACCTGCGCCTGTGCGGCCGCAGTGCTCACCATAGGCGGCGCGTAGTATGCTGCTGCACCTGTGTAGAATGGAGGAGCACCGCCAAAGAAGAAAGGCGGCATTGGTTGCTGCAGTGCCGCCTGGTGCTGCGAGGGCGCCGGCGATCGACCATCAGGGTGTCCCTGACTGTCGTACGGAGATGAGTTAGGTGGACGTCCGAATGGCTGCTTCTTAATAGCAGGCGCGATGTTGAGACGCCGTTCGCGCAGCACTATGTTGTCGGGGTCGCGCAAGGGGCGACGCGCGTCATCCTGAAAGATATTTATAATTACGAGAAGAACTAGGAGATAATTTATCTACCCAAGTAGTGCACTAGCCTCTCTAAGTGCGAATATGTTAATTCGTACATTAATCGTTATGACTACAATTCTAATATAAATTATCAAAACATCCGATGCAATATGTGTTTAAACATTCTGCATTAGGTCCAAATTTTTGAACATACTAACCTCACTCTCGAAAGTGATGAATCCGTATCCCTTGGATACTCCGGCACGGTCCTGGATAATCTTGGCGGCTTTGACTGTGCCGTAAGTTGAGAAGAGCTGCATTAGCTCGCCCTCGGTTGTACTAGCTGATATGCCTCCTACGAAGATGCGGTTGGGAACTAGGGTACCTGGAATAAAAACTGAATTTGCAATTTTCTTTGGTACCTCTCCATCTCGCTCAAACATCGGGTGGCTAATCAAAATATAATTTCCAACCTATTTTACGTATTAGCGCCGATGGTTAACAGTGTTTCTGTCGTTTTTCGTCTCTTTCGCTCTGTATTAGAAACGACATTTATCACCTAATGGGTTGTGCCTATTTAGTACGAATTGTTGCAAAATTGCTTGACCTAAATACTTGAAACCAGTAGTGGATTTAAAGCGGGGGCAATAGTGTTGGCAAGTTATTAACCGACGTAGAAAAATATGAAATTTTAAATAAGAAATGGATTCCATCAGCGACTTTTGAGTTTCCTAGCAACATAGAAAGTGGACAAACGAGGGAGTTTCAAAGAAAATGGTTTGAACAATATGCTTGGCTAGAATACAGTCTCTCGTTAGGTGGTGCATTTTGCAAACCCTGCGTTAGATAGATAGATAGATAAATCTTTATTTGTTTCATAGTATGTAGATTACGTAAAAGTACTTAAATAGAAAGAGTACACAAAAGAAAAATAAAACAGACTTAAAAAAAACTAGAGCTTTTACAGACTATTTCTAAACTATAATTCATACAGACAAACAAGTCGAACATTTTGAAATCCCATTAAAGTTGTTTAAAAAGGAAGAAAGTTATACAAAACATGAAATACTGATTTAGACACACAATACATTAAACTATTACAATACAATAATTCAAATTTAAGAGAATGTTACGGTAATTTTAACAATTCCGTAACATCTGGTTGTTCTGAGTTCGCTTGTAATTATTTTTGGTTTGAAATAACTTTTCATCTTCAACCTATTTTGAATTACTGTCTGAACCGACCTGGTAGCAACAGTGTGGAAAATTCCGCATTAAATAGTACGAAAATATTAATAAATACTGAATTCTTATGTTGCCCATCAAATTCATTTAAAACTAATTTTTGTCTCTTAAATATATCAGTCGATAATAATTATTTAGTTAATATAAAATGAAAATTAATATTATGGGTTGAATCTACGTAAATACAGCAGTAGAATATTTTATTTAAAATTGATAAATAATTTCAAATATGCAGTTCAGATTTTATGCTTAAAGATCGGTCGCTTCGTACGGTGGAAAAAGGTGAAGCATTTGAGACGACTACGCGTCTGTGCAATTTTTTTTGAGATGTGGTTCTGATGGAAAGGTAGGACAGGATTTTTAGATCTATCTTGTACCGACGACCAGTGTGAGAGGTTGAGAGAAGGTAGGCTTGACATTTTCGTAATTTTTTTTGGCGTTATCTGATTTTTATTTCAAGTTATCTATATCGAAAAGTCTGTAGACAGAATAAAGCTGCTAAGCTTGTAAATCTCTGGTATTTGCCTACTATCGTTACATATATCGCGTTCTATTTTGCCGTGGGTATGTTCTTGGCTGTAGGGCAGGTGAACTATTTGTTTTTTGGAGCCTAAGGCTCTTTGATAAGAGAGAAAAAAACAGACTTGATCCTGCAAAAGCGGGGAATTATTAAATTTCGGATTTAGTTTAGCAACCCGACTAAAGAATCGATCAAAGTGGCCTATAGGGTTCACATTATTTAGGTTCTAGTTATAGGTAGCAATTTTTAGAAATTAATAACTAAAACCGTCTATAGTGTAGGATACTCAGTCTAACTTTCTCTAGTACCGTTGTCGGTTGTTGTGGATTAGATGTGAGATTAGAGTCAAGCTTAGTTAGTTATTGTTCGACCTATATAAGTATTTTTCGTCACATCAGATATTTAAAGAGCACCTTCTCAAGCCTTTCTCGACCGTGGTGGGTTTCTTTATTTCGATTTAAATTTGTCATTACCTTTATTTTTGAATTAAACTGATTTTTGAGTTGAAAAGTAGCTTTCAGGCAATAATTAAATTCTAATTACCTGTTTAAGTTTATTGATTTCACTTTTGTTCTTACCTGAATATTGTAATTGTTTTTTATTGAAATATTGTTCATCACAATATTTCCCAGCTTAAATAGCTATTTATTTTATTTATTATCTGTAATCTGTTAACTGTTTAATTGAAAACATAATTGTTGTCTACATAAACAATTCTGTGCAGATTGGCGGAGGCATATTTAACTAAGCCTCATAACTTTTATTCATCGTGTTTTGGCATTTTTCAGCATTGTTAATTGAGAAGAATTATTTCTCGCTATCTCTTGCCAACTTCTGTATTAAAAGCCTAAGCTTAGACAAGCGACACTCTCCGCCAAGTTGAAACAGAGTTGTAACAACATTCTTGGTGAACTCTTTAACTGCCTTGTACTGTTTTTTTTCTTCATGCTACTGAGTCCACACGCACTCGGCCTACCAGGACAGCTTCCAGTGACATCACAGGACAGATCCTAGGCACTGCAGCAAGTTTCAGTAACACTCTCCAGGAAGCTCGGAGGAAGCATAAGGTGATTAAAGGGCAGATATCACCAAAAAGGTTCAACAGAATAGTACATTTTAACCCTTATTTTTGTTAGAAGAAAATAGAGTAAGAAACTCTCAGCAGTTGAGTCAAATTATTGCCTGTGAACCAGGCTTCGAGTCCCTCCAGGGTGCTAAACAAAAGGTTTGTTGAGTCAAGTTCTGTGTTCTTACGTAAAATCAGAGTTGTGTCGTCAGCAAACTGGACTGTGAGAAGATTTATAACATTAGGCAGTTCTTTCGTGTATATAAGATACAGCAAGGGCCCCAAAATTGATCCCTGGGGCACTCCTTTCTCTACAGTTTTTAAATCTGATTGGATAAGAAGGCTATGATCGTCTCTTTCAAATACACACTGCGTTCTATTTTTTAAGTATGATGTGAACAGGTCCAGTGCTACACCCCTGATTCCATATTCCTCCAGCTTCATTAAGACTATTTTATGGTCTACTCTGTCAAAAGCCTTTGATAAATCTAGGAACAAGGCGAAGGGTTGGTCTTTGTTGTTTAGAGCTTGTTGTATTTCCTCGAGAGCTTGGTATATAGCTCCGGCTGTTGATTTTTTTGCTCTAAAACCATTTTGAAAGTCTGAGAGGATGTCCTCCCTATCCAGAAATTCCACTACCTATTATTTATAATCTTCTCAAATATTTTGCTTACATTACTTAGTAAAGCTATTGGTCTATAATTTCCAATATTATTCTTATCCCCTTTTTTATAGATTTGCTTGATTTGTACCTGTTTTAATTGTTCTGGAAATATTCCAGTCAAGAAACAAAGATTTATAATATGAGACAATACTGGTGCAGTCATCCTTGCAGTCTGTTTTATTAGTGTTACTGAGATTTCGTGATGGCCCGTAGATTTCTTATTTTTTAAGGAGAGTATTGTTTTATAAACTTCATCTGCCTCTGTAGGTCTCAGAAAAAATGAATTTGAACTACATTTAATCTTTATTTTAGACACAGCTAAGGTTTCATTCTTATTAAGATCTGGACATGCATGAACAAATAAGTTTTTTGGTTTTTTGGTTTTTAAGGTTTAATGTCTCTATATCAGATGAATTTTCCTGTTTCAATGTTTTTAGAATATTGTTTTTTAATTTTTTTTTATTTTTGTATTTTTTTATTTGTGTTTCCATTTTTTTGGCTTCATGTATCACCCTTTTGAATACTCTGACATACTCTTTGTAGTCATTTTGAGTTATTTCACCCTTTTTAATTTTTAAATATAGAGATCTTTTTGAGGAATTTGTTATACCCTGTGTTATCCAATTTCTGTGTGTTTTTAAAGTTTGTTTATCTTTTTTATTGGAAAGGCAATATCTAGTATTTGCTTAAAAACATTGTAAAAGTCGTTATAAGCTTTATTTACATCAGTTTCTTTGTAAATATGATCAACATTTACCTCTGACAATTCAAGTTTGAAGTGGTTGACCTTAGCAAGGGATGCCCTCAAATCAGTAAGGTTTATGAAGGTGTTATCAATAAGTCTGAGAGTTATTTTTGGACCAAAGGAGAGTGGGACGAAACATAAGGTAAATCTTGGAACTCTATATAAAAAAGCAATTGAAGCTTTTAGTAATCATGCATCTACTGAGTATCATAAAATGGCTGTGATAAAAAGTGCTAATTTCGCTCGTGCATATGAAAAGACAGAAGATTCTATAAAAATTATTCTGGACACTACAAGAAAACAAGTTATTGAAAATAACAGAAAGAGGTTGATACCAATCGTAAAAACTGTTCTATTTTGTGGTCGCCAGAATATTGCTTTACGAAGACATCGTGATGATGGTGAGCTAGACTACAACGAAATGGCATCTCAGAGCAACTCTAGAGCTACTATTGTCATTGTATATAAGTTATCATAATGTTATGTCCAAGAGGGTTGTGATTAAGTCAGTACCTATCAATTTCAATGCCCGACGGATTGAGAGTCATGAAGTGCTCTTGCGCGAGTTGGATAAGATTCCTAGTGACTCTTCTGTCACTCCTGATTGTGAGGGTAATACTTTTTTAGAGGGAGGTCAGCCGGAGGTGGTATTGATTTAGTCTTATTGAATATACAGTCTGTTAGAAATAAACTGGATGAATTAGAGCTATTTATTGAATCAATTGGTTTTCCAGATATTTTAATCCTTACTGAACATTGGCTGAGGCATGACGAGCCTCTTAAATTATCTGATTATATAGTTGTATCAAAATTTTCTCGTAGGGAATTCTGTCATGGGGGCACTGTTATATTTGTATAAGGAATTTATCTCTAAATTTGCGTTTATCCCAGTAAATAAATATGACTTTCTTCTAAAAGAAAGGATTTTTGGAGTTTTAAATGGCTTATTGCAAAAAGTTACATATGTACGTGCTGGGAATTTATAGGTCTCCTTCTTAGAATGTAGAGTTGTTTATGGAAAATCTGGAAATTTTATTGTCGGGCATTCCAGTCAATGAAAATACAATAGTGTCTGGCGATTTTAACATAGACTTTTCTGATAATTTTAATAGTCAGACCATAACATTGTCCAATCTTTTCCAGTCTTTTAATTTGAACATGCATGTTAACCAACCAACTCGTATCACGAACCACGAACCATTCAGCTTCAACAATTGACTATGTATGTTCAAACCTAGGTAATGAAAATATTATCTGTCACTGTAACAGTCCCGGATTATCTGACCATGAGGCCATTGTAACTAGTCTATTTCTTTTTAAACCCCCAAAACATACTAGCATTACGCGTGGCAGACTATTTACAAAAAAAAAACTTTGCAAGATTTAGTAGTCTTAGTGAAAACTTGAACTCAAGTGATGACAAAGTTGAGGCATTCCATTCATCCATATCCAATATTTTTGACAAATCATTTCCCATTGTCAATAAAAAATACAAAACAAAAAAGCCTTGGTACACAAAGGGTTTAAGAATATCAGGAAAAAATATGCGGTCTCTTCATTATATTAGAAAGTTCTCAATGGACAACGAACCATTTTAAAACTATTTTAACAGCCATCGAAGAATATATAGGAGCACTATTTCCCTTTCTAAGCAACTGTACTATAGGAAACGCAACAATGACTCTTCAAATAAGGCAAAGGAATCCTGATGTATTGTGAATGAACTCAGGGGGAAGGATGATACTCTTCCAACAGTCTCTGAATTAAATGCAGTTAGGCTGAATTCCTATTACTGTAAGGTTACTTCTGAAATGAATAGTTGCATTTGCAGCAAAAACGAACCTGATGATTTCATGAGAGGTATTAATGTTGGAGGGACTTTCTTTTTCATTCCAACTTATATTTTAATTCATAAAGAAAGTCAAGAATAGAACTTCTATAGGATGGGACCAGATCTCTATGAAGATATTTTCGACTCTTTCCACCAGGGCACTAGAAGCACTTGCAGATGCAATAAATGCTTCATTTTCTACTAACATATTTCCTATATATCTGAAACGAGCAGTGGTTGTTCCTCTACATAAGGGTGGTGATCATGACAGTCCATCTAATTTTCGCCCAATAGCTCTTCTGCCTGCAATGTCTAAAATCGTTGAGATTTGAGATGTTGGTGAAGGTTAGAATGATTTCTTTCCTGAACAGGTTTGATCTCATGAGTCCTAGGCAGTTTGGATTCCGAGAGACAAAGAGCACTGGAGATGCTGTATTTGACCTTCTGCGAGTGCTCTACAGGGTGTCCCAAATTCGAGCCTCATCATTGGGATCTCGGAAACTAGAAGAGATACGAGATCGGTTAAATGGAGGCAAAATTGTGCAATTTGATGCTGATCAAAATGCCACCTTAAAAGGTAAAAAATTCCGAATACTTCCGAAGATATTTAGAAAAAACCGAATATTCGCGATTTCATTTTTATTTTTTTATGACTCTATTTGAATAGATATAACAAAATTAATTTCATATTCTCATTGCTACTTTTTCTGTGCTACAAGATGGTGTTATCAGATTTTCAATCCGACGTCTCGTCTTTGAGCTGCGATAATCAACTTTGTTTTTTTAAATACGGCCCTGGATTTTTTATTACGAACTTTAAGAGCTTCTAATGTCCCAAAACCAATGATGTATCGCACCTATTCGAAAAAATTATTTTAAGGATTTCCTGGTAAAATCTTACCAAAAATATGTTTTCTTTCTCTCTCTAACACATGAGTTCTTATTGAACATGCCATTAATATGAAATTTTCGAATAAGTGCGATACATCATTGGCTTTGTGACTTTAGATGCTCTTAAAATCCGTAATAAAAAATCCAGGGCCGTATTTAAAAAAACAAAGTTGATGATGGCAGCTCAAAGACGAAACGTCGGTTTGAAAATCCGATAACACCATCTTGTAGAACAGAAAAAGTAGCAATGAGAATGTGAAATTTATTTTGTTATATCTATTCAAATAGACTCTTCAAAAAATTAAAATGAAATCGCGAATATTCGGTTTTTTCCAAAAATCTTCGTAAGTATTCGGAATTTTTAAACTTATAAGATGACATTTTGATCAGCATCAAATTGCACAACTTTGCCTTCATTTAACCGACCTCGTATCTCTTCTAGTTTCCTAGATCCCAATGATGAGGCTCGAATTTGGGACACCCTGTACAATCAGCTTAACTCTGGTGAGGCTGCTGCAGCAGTGTTCTGTGATGTCTCGGGGGGTCAGTTTACACACTTGTTGCATAAATAACTATAATCATCTACCTCTTGAAATTAGGACTATAAATGGTGTAATTAGGTTCAAGAAGGCTGTAAAAAAATGGCTGGCCACCAAAGTATACTACTCTCTTGGCGAATATTTCAATTATGTCTTTCTTTCCATAAGTTATCTCCGATATATTATTAATACATATTTTAATTCATGTTTCTTTTTGTATATTTTATATTTAATTTTGCCTTGTTTTGTTTGTTTATTTTAATTTTACAGGGCTTTGTCAACAACTAATGTTATGATAATAAAGCTATTTTTGAATTTGAATATCCCATAAACTAACAAACATAAGGTTGAAATATTGCACCAAATTTAGGAAATGCCCTGTGTATACAACACTAAGACATAAATATCTAACTTGAGCTCTTTAATACCGAAGCAAACGTACAGTGTATTCCTTTACTGAACACCTGCAGACAAACGCTTCAAAGTTCACAGGCAGTGGCCCAACCAAAATTTAATGAGGTTGAAATATGATACCATAACTTAACGCTTTGTCCCATTTAACGTGTTGTGACATCTCAAGTATCAACACATTTATAAATTATCGCCCTTTATCAGTTGCCTGGAAATATTTACGTTTAAGGAACTCATTTTATGTCAAATAAATTATAAGCATGAGCTGTAACCATAAGTTTTGAATCGATTTTTAAAATTAAATCGTACAGAGAGTGGAGATATTTATCTGGCTTAAAACACGTAAGCCTTATACTAACTAAATAGAAGAAAAATATAATATTTGAGACTTTTTAACTGCTTATTATTTTACTATTTACTCACGCACTGTGTCATGAACCCACAATCTAATAATAATATTTACTTCCATTATTTTGCTGCTAAGAAAATAAATATTACTTGTTTTGTACAGTAAGCACTTTATGCAATGCAATCGTTCGAAACTCAAAGCTACAACTTAGTTGTGATTTTATGTTCTGGACAAGTATCCCCTTACTTTATTTTCAATTGGAAAATATGGGGCAAATTAAACAGATCCCAGAGTAAGTAGAATTTATCTAAAAAACAAATTATAAAATCACTTATTAAAAAGTTGAAATATTAACTTTTCATATTAGGAACTATTTTAAATTATTGTTCAATACCTGTCACCTTTCCCAAATAACTACTAAATCACTAAAAAATAATAAATATCCTTTTGTTCGCCTTATTTTAGAGCAATAATTAGTATATATAAATCAGCTTTCTTGCGCTTATTGATAAGTTCCTGTACTTTAAAACTATTTAAATGGTACCCTGTATATCTATTTGTCAAATTAAAAATGTTTGAGAAAATATTGCTGTGCTTACTGAGTACCAAATGTGAGGCCCAATTGCTATTGTTTCCATTAGAAACTACTTTATTATCATGTTGCTAAATACTTTACATAATCGCTTGTTTTTTGTGGCCATAAAAATAAGGGACGCAAACTGACCAAACTGACTATTGTAGCACAAATTTGAGTTTGCCCAAATGTATAATCAAATCATATAAAAATCCTGGTTAAGTATTTGCTTAGGTAATTTCCCAGAAACAACTCTTTACGACTTATCTAGAAGTGCATGAATTGACGCAAGCAACATAAGAAGTGCGTATGTATGTATACGTATAGGGGGTCGGTCAAGTTTCCCCCCCGTATTAAACAAATTTCAATAATAAATGAAGCATAATTTTGCACACATTTTGCACAATTTTGCACACCTATTTTCAAATTTTGCACACTTACTGGAGAAAGTTATGAGGTGTTAAAAATTTGAGTTTTCCCCCCCGTTTGTCAAAAAGTGGAAACATTTTGATGCTGCCAGGTTCTACTAATTTTGCACAATTTTGCACACCTATTTTCAAATTTTGCACACTTTTCTAGGGATAGTTATAAGGAATTAAATATTTGCATTTTCCCCCCGTTTGTCAAAAAGTTGAAATCTTTTAATGCTGCTAGATTTAACCAATTTTGTACAATTTTGCACACTTATTTTTCAATTTTGCACACTTTTCTGGAGAAAGTTATGAGGTGTTAAAACTTTGCATTTTCCCCCCCGTTTGTCAAAATGCGGAAAATTTTTGATGCTGCTAGGTTCTACTAATTTTGCACAATTTTGCACACTTATTATCAAATTTTGCACACTTATCTGGAGAAAGTTATGAGGTGTTAAAAAATTTGAATTTTCGCCCTCATCTGTCAAAAAGTGGAAACATTTTGATGCTGCCAGGTTCTACTAATTTTGCACAATTTTGCACACCTATTTTCAAATTTTGCACACTTTTCTGGGGAAAGTTATGAGATGTTAAAGATTTGCATTTTCCCGCAGTTTGTCAAAAAGTTTTAAAATTTTGATGCTGGTAGGTTCAACTAATTTTGCACAATTTTGCACACCAGTTTTTAAATTTTGTACACTTTTCTGGGGAAAGTTATGAGGTATTAAATATTTGCATTTTCCCACCCGTTTGTCAAAAAGTTGAAATCTTTTAATGCTGCTAGATTTAACTAATTTTGCACACATATTTTCAAATTTTGCACACTTTTCTGGGAAAAGTTATGAGGTGTTAAAAATAGGTGTGCAAAATTGTGCAAAATTAGTTGAACCTAGCAGCATCAAAATTTTTCAACATTTTGACAGACGGGGGGGAAAATACAATTTTTAACACCTCCTAACTTTCTCCCCAGAAATGTGTGCAAAATTTGAAAATAGGTGTGCAAAATTGTGCAAAATTAGTTGAACCTAGCAGCATTAAAAGATTTCAACTTTTTGACAAATGGGGGGGAAAATGCAAATATTTAATACCTCATAACTTTCTCCAGAAAAGTGTGCAAAATTTTAAAATTGGAGTGCAAAATTGTGCAATATTGTTAAATCTAGCAGCATTAAAGATTTCAACTTTTTGACAAACGGGAGGGGGGGGGAATGCAAATATTTAATACCCCATAACTTTCAGAAAAGTGTGCAAAATTTGAAAATAGGTGTGCAAAATTGTGCAAAATTTGCCGAATCGAGTGGCATCAACATTTTTCAATTTTGTAACAGACGGGGGGGAACGGTCAAATTTGCCCCCCGTATAAAAAACAACTCTAGTTTTCCTTGTGTGGGTGTGCAAAATTTTATTTGCAATGTGCAAAATGTGTGCAAAATTATGCATCATTTATTTTTGAAATTTGGTTAATACGGGGGGCAAACTTGACCGACCCACGTATAGGACGTCACAACTAAGACTCAATTAGACGCCTTAGAAAAACTAGAATTCTGCTTATTCTATAAGCTGCGGAAAGAACTTTATGGACACATGTATGTCTGTCTGTCTGTGTGTATATTATGAAGTATTTTTTTTATTATTATAAAAGATGGCTTATAATAGTTTAAAAAAACTAAAATGGACCATAGGCGTATAGGTTCAGATAAATTCACAGAAGATAGTTAAATAGTAGTAGTAACTGAAGCAAATGATAATTGATAAAAAGAGAGCACATAGAAAATACCGTAGAACTCAATTGCTTGGTGACTATACTGAGTTTTCTGAATTGCGAGCCCGCCGTAAGCACTTAAAAAACCAATGTTATCAAGGTTATGTTGCCGTAACAGAATCATCCCTTAGGGATAATGTAAAAAGTTTCTGGAAATTTGTTAACAGTAAAAATAGCACCATGATAACATTACTAGTGCCTCTGGCATAGAGATTGTCAATTTATTTGCTGAATATTTTTCCAAGACATATAGTGTCTTGCGTGATACTGAGTTTCCTGGAGACATCAACCTGTCACGATTTTGCATATCTCAATACTCAATATACTCTAGGCAATATAGACTAAATAAAGGGTTCACCTGGAAAAAATGGTAGGATTTTGTTTTATAAGCTTACCTTATGTTTTTTGGGTCGCTGATTCCGATTTTTTCACTTCCCACCAAAAAATCTCACCGGAAATACTTTTTTTTTGAAAATATAGCTTGTTTTTTTGAAAATATCTGATTTTTTATATATTTTTTAAATGGCCCAAAATTCTGAAAATATACAATAAAAAAAATGTTTTAAATGTTTTTCAAATGATTAAACGCATAAAGGCGATAGTGCGTCGTCAAAGGAATTGAAACCTCTTGCTGATGAGCAAATATACATTGAAGATGCGATATATGTTATTGATGGCGGATTCCTTCTTCATCGCGTTGTTTGGACCCGAAATGTATATTTTTCTTTAATTTGTGATGCATATATTGAATACGTTGTATCAAAATACACATCAAATTGCGTCGTCGTATTTGATGGCTATCCAGATGACGCTATGAAAGTCAGCACCAAATTCGCGGAAAGGGTGAGAAGAGCACCGAACACACTCATCGGTCGACACAATTTTTGACGTATCAATGATACCCACAATGCCTCAAGGAAAATTTTTGTCAAACAGCATGAATAAAGTTCGTCTTATATCGATGTTAAAAAGTAAATTTGCGTCCAAAAACTTAAAAGTACGTCAAGCCAAGGAAGATGCGGACTGCTTAATTATTAAAACGGCGATTGAAGAGGCGTCAACACATAAATCAGGAGTGATAATTGTTGGCGAGGACGTAGACTTATTGGTTCTCTTGATAGGTCTGTGTAAGGCCTCGAATATTTATCTTTTAAAACCCGGCCGAGCGAAGGTACCGCCACAATTTTTTTCAGTTTCCAGTGTACAAGAAAAAGTAATAGCTGAAAACATTTTGTTTTTACATGCATTTAGCGGATGCGACACAGTCTCTGCTTTGTTTGGAAAAGGCAAAAAATAATTTCTTACTGTATTGATTAATAATCCTGATTTACTGCCATATGTCAAGCTTTTCCTCACACCAAACGCGGATCCACAAGCCATTGCAAACGCTGGCAATCAATTTCTACTTCGCCTATATGGCTGCAGTGCTGCAAATTCAACTTTAAATTCCTTGAGCTGTAAAACTTTTATTAGAACGGCGTATAACAGCACGCATAACATCGCAAATTTGTCTCCTACCGAAGCCGCAGCAGAACAGCATTCGTATCGCACATACCATCAAGTACAACTTTGGCAGGGGAACGAGTTAAAATCTGAAAAATGGGGCCGGAAAAGAACACACGAAGGCTTAACTCCAATCACTACTTCCATGCCTCCCTTTCCACCTCAGCTT
>MU186735.1:61001-84955 GCA_016904865.1 Pissodes strobi | reverse complement strand
AAGGTAGGCTTGACATTTCCTTTATTTCTTGCGTTATCTGATTTTTATTTCAAGTTTTCGAAAAGTCTGTAGACAGAATAAAGCTGCTAAGCTTGTGAATCTCTGATATCTGCCTACTATGGTTTCACATACCACGTTGCCTTTTGTCGTGTGTATGTTTTTGCCTGTCATGGGGGCATGTGGGATAGTGGTTTTTTGGGGCTTTAGGCTCTTGGATAAGAGAAAAAAAAAGAACTTGATCCTACAAAAGCAGGGATTATTAAATTTCGTATTTAGTTCAGCAACCCAACTAAAGGATCGATCAAGTTGGCCTATAGGGCTCATATTTAGATTCTTGTTAGAGGTGGCAATATTTAGAAATGAATAACTAAAACTGTCTATAGTGTAGGATACTCAGTCTAACATTCTCTAGTACCGTTATCGGTTGTTATGGATTAGATGTGAGATTAGAGTCAGGCTTAGTCAGTTATTGTTCAACCTTTGTAAGTATTTTATCGTCATGTCAGATATTTAAAGAGCACCTTCTCAAGCCTTCTCGATCGTGGTGGGTACAAGATCTTAATATAACTCTGTTTCTTTACTTCGATTTAAATTTGTCATTAACTTTATTTTTGAATTAAACTGATTTTTGAGTTAGAAAATAGCTTTCAGGCAATAATAATTGCATTCTGATTATCTGTTTACATTTATTAATTTCACTTTTGTTTTTGCCTGGTTATTGTAATTGTTTTTTTTACTTAATTGAAATACTGTTGATGACAAAGAAGAATGATTTCTAGTTATCTTTTGCCAAGTTCTGTATTAAAAACCTAAGCTTAGACAAGAGACGCTCTCTGCCAAATTGAAACAGAGTTGTAACAACATTCTTGGTGAACTCTTTACCTGCCTTGTACTGTTTTTTTTTTCATGCGGCTGAGTCCACACGCACTCGGCCTACCAGGACAGCTTCCAGTGACGTCACAGGACAGATCCTAGGCACTGCAGCAAGTTTCAGTAACACTCTCCTGGAAGCTCGGATGAAACATAAGGTGATTAACGGGCAGTTATCACTAGGAAAACTCAACAGAATTTTTAATGTCAACCCTTATTTTCGTTAGAAGGAAATAGAATAATTGTTTTTTTGAAATTTCTAATCTTTTATTTTGCGTCTTTTTAACAACTACTACACTCGGAAATAAATTTTAATTAGCATGCTCCGAACCTATACACCCTGAGTATCTTTCAGTTTATATTTTTAGTAAATTAAAGTAATTATTAAAAAGAAAAGTGCATTTATAATTTATTGTAACAAACTGAACTAGCTCGGCATTCTCTAGGGCTTGATATACGGCTCTCTAGGGAATTAATTGGTTTGATTTCCTCTAGGGTTACTTGCCCGGCTCTTTCTAGGGACCCGATTTGCCTGCGCTGGTTCTACCTGATATGGTTCGCTCTATGAATAGTGAATTTTCTATTCGCTAATCGGACTCGCTTGGAATATTTGAGGGAGCCTCGGCATTTTCTAGGGTTTCGCCTTGCTCTAGGAACTGGCTTTCCTTGAATTCCGCTGGGTGGGTTTATAGGTCCCTCTCTAGGGACACTGATTTTCTTACCTGCCAATGCGACTCGCTTGGTATATTCTATGGAGGCTTGTAATGGCTCTGTTTTAGGAAAGGATTTACCTGACTTCTTCTAGTCTGTTTACAGTCTTGCAGATAACAGTACCCTTGTCTCCTAATTTGGACCAGAAAAATCTTTACCAGCGACTGAGACTGAGCAGATTACAACAATTAATCAAGATCTGGAGAAAGTTAGACAGAAATTTGGTCCATTTCAATGCAGCAAAAATTCAAGCATCCACGTTTAACAAGAAAGCCAATACGGCGCGCGGCGGACCTTTCGGGCGACGATCATTTTTTCATTTTTGTCAATCGAACCACTGAGTGTCTCGATCAACAGCCATATGTCCTGGCATGGCCACGTTCCTACCATCGCAAAATTAGACTCGCAGAAACTTGGTGCGCTATTTCGCGCACCAAGCTTCAAAAGCAATAAAAAACTGTATACACCACAAGAACTGCTCTTGCTCTACAAAGTGCAAATAAGAGCCTGCATATAATATTCCTCACGCATCTGAGATGCCGCACCTAAGCACACCTTAAAGCTGCTGGATTATATTCAGAAGAGAGCTGTGCGTCTCGTCGGCGACCCGGAGTTAATCCGGGATCTGCATAGTCTGGAACACCGCAGACCTGTGGCCGAGATGTCCCTGTTTTACAGATATTTTCACGGCACATATTCCCAGGATTTAGTCCGCCTCATCGCGCCTCCAACAACGCCTGTCAGACAGTCACGATAGATTGCAAGAGCGCACCCATTCGTCGTTCAGCTGAAAACACCTAGAACGTCACTTTACAATGACTCCTTTGTCTGGCGCACTGCATCACTGTGAACCACACTCCCAGGACATCTGTTTCCTACAGCTATTCAAGAACCATGTCAATCAACATCTTCGCACACACACCGCTCGTCGAGTGCCACCGCCATAAAAAAGAGCTTAGTAGGTATATCTCTATGGACTGGTTTTTCTTGACTTCCTCTAGGTTGTTGGTATGGCTTAGTCTAGGGACACTGGATTTACTTGATTTCCTCTAATGGCGGCTCGTACGCTAAAAACACTGACGTTTCTGATATTCTATGACGGTTTATATGGCTTCCTCTAGTCACCGAATATTTTTGATTTTGTATCGCTTGCTCTAATCACTGAATTTGCCCGGCGCCCCCTAAGGCTTAGTACATCTGAAAGGACTGGCTTCGCTAGTCGCTGGTCCGAAAAAATTGCTTAAAGGATCATATTCAAGAGGGCGTAAATCTTTAATATCTGTCTCTTCTTCTTGTTCTTAACTTTAGGCTCGAAGTTTATATACAATTCGGCTTGAAGGACCATATTCAAAGGGGTGTAAATCCTTTGAGTTGAACTGAGTACAAACGTTGGTGGTTTAAAACTAACTGTATTAAAAACTTAATTCCTATTACATAAAAATATATATTTGAACTTATTAGTATCAGATTTTTTTATAAATATGTAATCTTAAACTATATCTATTTGTGCGTTTACGTCTTGAAATGAATATTTTATTCTGTAGGTAAACTTTGGTTATATGATCCAGCGCCATTGTTTTGGTTATTATATTACTACATATTTAGATTATTGAATTAAGAAAACTATTTTTATGGACTTTGTGGTAGAAAGTAGAAAAAAATATGTTGATTAAACAAAAATATTGATTTACGGTTTTCACTATATTAATTATTTTTACCCTTTTTTTATCGTAGCACAAAATGTATGATTATTTTTGAAATTTTCGGCAAAAATGGGATAATTGGTGACTTCTTTAAATTGCATTCCTAGCGGCAGCCAAATTACTTAATATCGCGGTATTTGTTACCTACTTATTCCTCAGAACAAGAATAGTTTTTTTTGAAAATTCAAAATAATGCTTTACCGTACCACACTGTAAAAAGTGCTTGTAAAAATACAGTAAAAATATAATAACTTTTATAGTAAATTTGCCTATTGTTTGCTAAAGCGTTTTAGCGAAATTGCAAAATATTAGTTTAATACTGTTACTTTTACTATAGTATATACATTTTCTATGATAATACTTGGGTAAGTAAAATTACAATAAAATGGCATATGCCAAAGGTAAATTTATTCATCGTTCACCTTTAAATTACTTTTAGTTTACTAACCCGCTGCAATAATGCTCTTCCGGTATTCCCATGTTTATTATAAGCGGAAGCACTGCGCAGTGCGCCGGCGCCGGTCGAAATATGTTAGCTGTAGGTACTCCGTTACAATTTCGGTTCCTGCGTATCTTGTGGTGGTCACTGACATTATAGTGGTGTTATTTTGTTCTGTATATCAAACGCTTCAGTGGGTTAATTTTCTGTTTTTAAAGTTTTTTTTGTATCTACATAAGTTGAAAAGTGACCATTATGAATTTGAATAGTACGAAATTATCTTCTTCGTTGGTTATTTTTAAACGTATGTGCTTATATCGTCATTATTTTGACTTTATGTTTCCTATATAGAGAGTTGCCTAAAGGCTATATTTTCTCCTTAGGTTTACTATTTTTTGTTGTTTAACATTTACAGGGTGATTCCCTATAATGCCTCTCCACCCTCAAAACCTTGTTAATTTTCTAGCTACAGAAAGAATAAAAACTACCGTGTAGGGTCCTTCGTTTAGTTTTTCTAGACGTAAAGAAAAAACAAAAATATTTTTTCTTTACAAAAATTAACAGAGTTAAAGGAAGGTGAGCATAATAGAGGAACAGTAAAAAATCGCGTGTTAACTTTAACACTAAAAGTGGTCTATATAAGCCCACCCAATCTAGTGTAGATTTAACCATTTTTGAAAGTGTAACATTATCAAAACCCTGTGTAATGCACTTTACACTTACATGTTACATATGTCCCTGCAAATGGTGAAACTTTTACACATATCTGTGTTATAAATACTTAATTATAAAACTTACACTAAAAAAATTAAACCTAAACACTGCGGTGTGTGAAATGTTCACTTTAAGGTGTTGTTTTTCACTATGCTGTGTGTGTTAGCATTTTAATAAGTACTACACAGTTCTGTGTCAATTTTACCACATTACGTGTGCTTTATACACCTAATTACACTATCTCGTAAAATAATATTACAGGGTATCCCATAAACTACTAAATTTATATTTTGTTATATTATTGATCCAAAAAAATAGTTTAAATTAGCAAACTTAAAGTATTTTTTATTATCCTTTAGAATCTGATGTCTAATTTAGTGGGACGCTCGTTATTTTTACGACCTATTTTTTTCAGCTCTAATAATACAAATTTTAGAGGAGGATTTCAATGCAAATGTACGTAACATTATTTTGACTTTGTACCTGATGTAGAGAATTTCCTTATGGCTGTATTTGGTTATTTTTCAGGATTTGCATTAAAATTACTATTTTTTGTTGTTGAGGTTAACAGTCATTTAATCTTCTAATAAAAAAAAAACATGTAAGTGTGTTTTATTATTATTAAAAGTGTTTTATTTATGATCAATACCTTAAAAAAACAGTGTAATTACAAATAAATAAGGTAAGTAGGTATTATTATAATTCTCGTTGTAAACTTTAAGTAAAACTATTGTAATATAGTTGTAAAGTTACCTTCCATTTAAAGTTTATCCCCGTAAAATCTTGATAATAGTGTTGTGATTCCACTTGAATTTTAGCGTAAATAGTCATTCCCTGTATAACTTTATTGAAAATTGCATAATTATTTTAGTAAATTTACAGCCGACCTACATTTAAAAAATTTAATGTAATGTAAAATTACAAAAAATTTAAGTAAAAAGGACGTAATTGAACTGGGAATATTAAGTATTATTACAATATTATCGCTGTAAACTTCAAGTAAAACTACTGTAATCTTGTTGTAAAATAACTTTCCATTTACAAACTGTTTGGATAAAATGCTGGTAATAGTGTTCTTAATCTACGATTAGAAAATGTAATTTGAGTGGAATAATTGCGAAATCACTATATCACAATTACTTTTTACTTACAATGACTTTGTAATATTATTATGAAAAGTAAATTTACTATAAATATCGTAGGCATTAAATGGCCTAGTATATTTCTAGTAAATTTATATAATTTATTTTTACAGTGCACCATCATTTATTGGCCGTATTATATAATATATCATTGATAATTGATAACCATTTAATTAGCTATGAGTACCGTCAACTAATATAATCTATGTTTATTTCAGTTATTTCTATCATTGTATCTCCTCATGCTTCCTACCAACAACACCTATACAAAAGGACTAAGTGCTCACAAAGTTTTAGCTCATGCCGTATTGCGTGTAGGCCTTTGATATTTGGAGCGAAGCTGTATGAGGGGGATTTGCGGGTGGAAGGGTAATCGCGATCGATGCGCAATTGGTTGCAACGTTGTTAGACTACTACGATAGTGCGAATATTAGAATGCCCATACGGGAATTATGGGAATATATCTCTTATATTACAATTTCTCCAATATTGTAAAAAGATATATCCATAAGGTGTTCTTTCCTCTTTCTATAATGTGGTATTTATTTATTTAATTGTCTAATACTACTACTCCGTTCGTACATTTTCCTAAAATAATACAGTGGATTCTCGATAATCTGCCGCTCGATGATCGGCGGCGCCGTATAACTGGTGGCCGCCTCCGCCGTTGGGCGCTGTGTAATTCTCGAAATGGGAACACGTAAAGAAGTATGTTTTAAATGTGACGCATTATTACTCTGAATACGTACATACGTACATGTATCATATTATGTATCTATACCTATAGGTATAGATAAAAATACGCTACCGAGCCTTCAGTTCGGCAGGCTTATGTCTCGCCTAAAACCAGCTCCTAGGTTGGCCACATAGTCGCTTAAGGTTCTATCCGCTCCTAGGTTGGCCACATCGTCTCTTAAGGTTCTAATCCCTTTTTCCTGACCCAACCTAGCCTTGGTTGTCCACATGGTCGCTATGTCTGGGGTTTTCATAATCGCAGTAGTAAAAGTCGAATCTATGATAAATTTGTCAAACTTCTGAGAAAGATAAGTTTCTAAGTAGAGTCTGTCAAGTAGTTAAAAGTGTAGTGGAATATTCGAGTGATCTTTCGAACAAACCAACCTCAATTAAAACACAAATGTGACGGAATAGTTACTGCATAGCACTTCTACTTTGGCAGATTTGTGGAGCCCTGCCGCTCCACCCTCCATTCCAAAATTTTGGGGTGCCACGCCAAAATTTTTACTCAAAATGTTTTGAAAAACACGCCTCGGTCGAAACTTTACACAGATGAGACAAAAATATTGCACAATTGCACTAATTACAGTCATTTATTATAAAAATTATTATACAGCGTGTGTGCAATTTTAGTTAACATATGGAAAACTTTTTTGTTAAGGATTTTAGCGAAACAAATATTCTTCATAAAAAGTTTAGCTTACAAAGGAAACATTATTCGCTCAGAAAAGAATCAGTTCTTATATACGGGGTAGCCAGAAATTACAAAAACGTTAGTTTTACCTAAGAGTAAACTACCTCTAATTTTCACTGGTAAGAAAAATGTTATTTGAAAAAGTTGTTTAGAATCACATATTTAGATGATTTACAAATTTTCATCCTAAAATTCCATTGCAGAAGTGGAATGAATTTTTCAATTATTAGGGAAGTCTTTAGCAGACTCCTTGACTTTCTTAGGCATTTCTTTCTTGTTTATAAAACTATGTAGGTATGTCATCTAAATATGTGATTCTAAACAACTTTTTTCAATAACATTTTCCTTAAAAATGAAACTTAGAGGTAGTTTACTCTTAGGTTAAAGTAACGTTTTTGTAATTTCTGGCTACCACGTATATAAAAACTGATTCTTTCCTGGGCGAATAATGTTTTTTTTTGCAAGCAAAACTTTTTATGAAGAATATTTTTTTGCTAAAATCGATAACAAAAAAGTTTTCCATATCTTAACTAAAATTGCACACACGCTGTATACTAAAAAAACAAATTTGGTATGTGAGTAACCACAGATCGAGGAACTAGATCTGTGGTGCGTAACCTTTATGAGTTTTAACACAAATACTAAATAAATTAAACATTAAAGAAAACAATACGTACAAACAAATTTATCGTAAATGCTTGAACATAAAACACTTAATTTTAAATCATATTGCAAAGGTAAGTAAGTTCTAGATCCAACTTCATTGATCGATATATGTATAAAAGTGCTAAGCCATTAAGTCTATCTTCAGCTTTAAAAGTCTCAAAGTTGAGAAAACTTCTTTCGGTAGTAGCGACAGAAACAGGAAGAGAATAAATAATAATTGTTAGCGCATTATAGATATTTTAAAAGTCACTTTTATTACACATTTGCACATTGCTTTAAAGCGTCATCACAGTTACTATTATAGTTTCCTTTTTAAACAATGTAAATTCTCCATTAACACTGTATGCGAAGGAGTGTTTAAAACAGAGCTAAAGATTTCTATACATTGCGCGTATCTGATATTTTCTCTGGGTCGTATTTTTCAAGGGTTGTTGGAATACATAAATTTAACAAAAAAAAAACGGTCATTAAACGTTCTGAAAACCTTTCTTTAATCAATTAGGACAAAATCTGGCATACAAATAACTCTTTTACAATAGTTTTGTGGTAATAGGCTAGCTTTATCTGAAAAAGTATCTTTGTGTGTTTGTCTTGAGGCAAGCCGAGGTGCATATTTACACATCCTCACATACGATGGCACCAGGGTGCTGAAAACTGTGAGCCTTTGTGAACAATAATTACGCTACAAAAGCTCACTGATTTCGGCACCTACGTAACTGGATATCATAGGCACCAGGGTGCTGAAATCGGTTAGGTTTTGTAAGCGATTGTAGCGCTACAAAAGCTCACTGATTTGGGCACCTGGATTACGCTGTTATATAATATTTCACTTTACGCATGGCCCTCCGCTCGCTTCGCCCGCTACGGAGGCTCAAGAAAAGGAAACTAACCAGGTGCTAAGCCAAACTAACCCAAGACATACCCAAAATCAAGAAAAAATATGTTTAGAAACTTAACCTAAAAAAAATAATAAAAAAAGCAACGGGGTTTGAACCCGGACCGTCCAGGTGAGACACAGCCATCTAAACCTCTAGAGCACGAGGGCTTTTACCGCAAATTGATTGCACCGTGAAGACATGGCGCGATTAGATGCCCAAATCAGTGAGCTTTTGTAGTGCTACAAACGCTTACAAACCCTAACCGATTTCAGCACCCTGGTGCCGTCGTAAGTGAGGATGTGTAAAAATGCAGCCGGGTTATTTTCATCTCTATGTCAAGCTCTATGGTCTTTTTTAGCTTCTTTAAATATACAAAGTTTGAAATAAGAATCCACGTTCGCTCTTTTTTGATGAAGAGTCAGGAGAGTCAATTAAAAATTTTAACTTTAACTTATCCGACTCTATATTTTTAGTCTGTAAATATTTAGTACGTATATGGTAAGGGAAGTGTAAATATATCTGCTAATGAATATATTGTCAAAACAAATTCACAGTCACAAACAGATTTTAGAAGAATACCTGCTTTACTAGAAGAAGTACTATTATCCCATTTCGATATATATTTCAAAGCTTTTACTATAAGAGGCAAGTCCGACTGAAATTGTAAGATAGAGTCCTGCCTCTCTATCCATCTTGTCTGACAGGGGATTAATAATTTACGTTTTAGATATTTTTTTTAAAACGAAATTTCTTTTGGAAGAAGCTTGAAAAAAGCTACAATTTCTTGAATAATACCGTTATGATTTCTAGAATAATACCCGTTGTATGTTTAACACTTCTTACTGTAAGAGATTTCAATAGAAAAAGGTTAAGAGCGTGATTAAAGCAAGAATAAATAACAGCTGTATAAATGGATTTATTTAAAACAGCTTAAATTAGAATATATCTATACAGACAGTTATTTTTTCTAAAGTCGGCGGCATAAAATAATTTTAATTTTAATAAACGTTTAACACCCAGGGGGGGCGCCCCCGCACCCCCCTCTGTATCCGCCACTGACTTGTACCTAATATTTCATTGTATATTTAGGCTTACAATTTATATTGTTAGGCGTATTTTTAAATACGCAAAACTATAATTATAGTTCGAAAGACCTGTTGCTTTCGCAGTTTGTGTTCAACCAACATCATTGAGTTGGTATTGGTACAGCCAATACCTCCTACAACAAGGCCAGACGGCTTACACGTGACGTCATCAAAAGTGGTCTTAACTTATTAACAGGCGTATATTGAAATGTGCATTTTCTTTTAAAATTTCACAGTTAAGTAGACATTTTAGATGCAAAAATCTCGAAAAAATATAACAAAAATTTGTGTTTTGTAAATTTATCTTTTTTATATATGTAGTTTGAAACGTAATTGGCCTAATACAATACCTCCTACAAGCTGATATTACTTTAAGCACGACTATCATGACTGATAATGTGTATTACTCATTTTTTCTTTAAATCAAATATGAAATTGCAGTTTACTTACCTTTTTCTGCATACCTACATACATAATATTTAAGAGCTTCCGGCTAAAACAAGGCTGCAAGTCATGAACAGCCTTTAGACGTGCCTCATTCGATTTTTGTTAAAGGAAAACGAAAGCAAAAACCTTTGAATATCCAGTTTATCAAAATAGAATCTACCTATTTTGATAAACTGAAACTAGATACCACGGTAAAATATCACTATAGGTATGAAAGTGTCATAATAGGTAATAGCTTGGGTAATAGTAATGTCAAATTTGATAGTGCGTTTTATCCTCGGTTTTCTCCATCCAAAGAACCTTGCAATCTTCAAATATTTATGATAAAACATGAAAGATTTATACAGGTTTCAAATTATTACTTTTTTATGTTAGATTTGGTATATTACTCGGTATATTATTGGGGTCTAATATTTATTTATTAAAAGTCTCCAGTTTCCTTTTTTCCTTTTACCCAAAATATTATGATTATGTTTAGAACAATAATTATTATTAAGAAAGAAGTGTATTTGAAATGCTGCAAAGAAAAATTTTTGAAACGTCAATTTTTAGGTGATTTTTACAATTTTCAAAATGAGTCAAAAGGCTGTTTTGATTTAGATACCTAGTTTAACAACAGCTCACAAAGAAAAGACTTTTTATTGTAAATATCTAAAAATGTGTCTTCGAACTCATTAATCAGTTTTTTAAATATAATATAGGCTGTTGAAACTACGTTCACGAGGATATAAAAGAGCCCCACGACTTGAGGAATTAATTAAATTGTAAGAATCTACTACAATACAAGGTTTACCTATTTAAAGTTAAATTTTCTTTACAAAATTCACAACTTATTTTTTTTTTAAACAATATGACAGCAATATCTACTTAAATAAGTGATTAACTGGCATTTCAGAATATCCTCTGCTGTGTCTTGTGAATGTGACAAACTATTATACTTTCCTATACACATATACATTTTTTTTGTAAGGTAATAATGTGACATATTTTAATTATTGTATTTTTGATCACTTTTTATTGTAACTTTTTTTTTGACTTGTTCCTTTCTACTGTAACTTTGTAGTGCTCGGAATCAAATAAATATCTATCTATCTATCTATCTAAGAACACTCGAGACAAAACCTTTCAGAGCCTCTATAATAAAATGATTAAATATTTTGAGAGCTAATTTAACATTTTGCTTTTTTATAAATGATGGAAAAAGGGCCTTTAATCCTTTAAACTACGGGAATATCCATGTTTTAATATTTTGTCTCGTTTTAGTTCTTGAAGTTTTTATACAGCCTTTATGAGGCATAATTACACTAAATATTACTTACTCCAAAATTAGCTAACAGGAACAAATTTTATAAACTTGCTGACCACAGTGAACAAGAACAAAATAAACTCTTATTACACGAACGCAACAGGTCAACTCCAAACATTTTGGAAAGCTAAAAACGAGGCTAAAAACATGAACTTTAGATCTTTTCGGCGAGTTTCCACCGCACATCATTGTTCACATAAATTTACACACACGAAAGTGTAAAGAAATTAACAGAAACACAATTAAAATCGAACAGAACAATAATTAAGAAGCCGGTCGAAAGTACGCCATTACGCGAACTGACAGAAGGCACTGAGGCAGTGTTGCCAGATTTAGAGTTAGTTTCATACATTATTTCGGATGTAAACTATTAACGTATATTTAGTTGGACTTTAATTTTTACAGCATTTGTTGAATGACATTTGAAATTATGTTTTTAAATGGAACCAAATATTTATACAAAATAATTAGGTTATTGGTTAGCAACGTTTATTTTCTTAAAGGTTTTGATTCCGTTATTGCTTCACTTTTCGGTTTTTATATATTTACTTTTCAGATTTTAAATATTTATTTATATTTAATATAACTACACTATAATATACCAAAGCAAACTTTTACATTAAGTATCTAATATATTGTTAATTGTAATCTTGGAACGTTTCTTTGAAAAATAATTAGTGGCAAATAGCAAGTAGCTCAAATTGTGATAAAGCGCCCAATCTGGCAGCACCGGGTACATGACGTCGAGATGGGAATTGAGATTCCAGTCGCCCAGCGTGGCAATCAACGTTAAATACGGAAGTAGGCGCGATAAAATAAACAATACTTTTACTGGGCACCTCTTGGCTCCTCTTAATGCTTTTCTTATGGCAAAAAGTATGGACCACTTTTCATGACGTCACTGCTAATTTCAATATCAGCTAGTTGGCCTAGTTGAAGGAGGTATTGGTACAGCACAGTTTATAAGATTTCGTTCGTGTTTAATTATTGTAAGTTTTTATTTCGTTTTCGGCTAGTTTCTAGTTTTGTGGTGACTGATGCTTAGTGTAATTGTGCTTGAAAAGTGTAGCATTCCTGAGGGTAATGGAAACTAAAAAAATGAGCCTAAAGTTTAAGTTTTTCCGTTTTCCAAAGGACGTAAGTTTACAACAAAAATGGCTTGAGCCCACAAACAAGACGAAAGCATGTGAAGCTCATTTTCCATTCAAACACTGGTAAGTTTTTATAATAGATTTACTAAAACCACGACTAAAAGAAATCTTTATACCAACTATATTTTTAAATTGCTCTAGTTATTTATCACAAAATATTAAAATTCGGCCAAGTAAAGATGAAAAGCGTAAAAATATTGATGAGTTAAATTTGTCAAAAGCTCTTGAAACACGCAAAATTGAGTTTGAGTAGCATGAAAGAGCATGCTTTATGATGATTTTAGGGAGATTGTTGTCAAATTATCTAGATTTACACTACCAATGAGTGAAGCATGTATTTTAAAACTGATTTTATTTCTTGACTGTTTTAAAGTTAAAATCACTAATGATGTTAAATGAGTCAAATAATAAAATAATTTTTTCTTTTTTTTTGCTAAATCTATTCATAATGTTTTCTACGTTAAGTTTAATATTTCTATAAACGTACATAAAGGCAAGGCCATTAAGTCTATCTTGAGCAATTGTAGAACGAAGGTACGTTTTTAACAATCTTAAAGTAGAGAAACTTCGCTCTGCAGTTGCAACAGAGACTGGTAGACTGCTTAAAATTTTTAAACATTTGTAAATAATAGGAAATTCCTCTTCACTGCAATATTTTAGGGCCTCAATCACACAATCAGAAGTATTATTAATTAATTTAAATAACTGTACCCCACCTGTTAATCGTGTTATAGAAACCCTGCCAATAATGGAGCCCATCATGTCGATTATTTTTGACAACTTTTCAGACAGATACATCATATCAGTAATGGAAGCAAGGTCTTTGGGAAGTAATACACTTAAAACAAAGAATTTAACACTTTTTCAGAAAACCTCTCTTTCTAATCTGCTATTACCAAATCCAAAACAGGTAAACATACTACTCTTCCCCAATAATGATTTGGTGTTAAATCATTTGAATTTAAAATGTTATCCCTATGGGTTTGTCTTGATGTCACACGAAGCATTTTTAATTCTACATCAAGAATATCCATAAGCTTAGATGCTTCTTTCAATATAAAAGTTTCAAAATAGGCGGCTGCATTTGCTCTTTTTTAATTTAAAGTTTCAATTAATAATTTTAATTTGGTTGTAGCTGACTCTATGTCAATATTTTTAGATTGTAAATATTTGCTAAATGGTAGCGTAACTGCAAAGATATCTGCTAATGTATATAGTGCTATGATAAACTCCCAAACACAAACTGCTTTTTAAAAAATATTAGCTTTGGTTGCAGAGTTGTCTTCATTCCAATCGGAAATTTCTTTAAAAGAAGCCACAATTTGGGGCAAATCATTTTGCAAGTCAAGAATGGAATTATGTCTTTTAACCCATCGGGTCTGACAAGGGCTTGATAAACTATGTTTTAGGTGTTTTTTTTTTGGTCTAATGGGTATGAATGTGGCTGTGATACGGGTGGCCCAGGTTCGATCCCCGTCGGTCACCGTACTTCTTTTTTTTTAATTATTCTTATTTTTTTTAAAGTTAGTTAAAAAAAGAATTGTGGTTTTGGTGTGGCTCCGGGCTTGGTTTGTGTGTCTTAAGAAAAAAAACAACTTCATCACTCATATTATTCATTCATAACTCGCATAACTGATGTCGATAAAAATTGGCGCTTGCGCAAACGAGGGATTCATGTTTAGCTGCAGACGCGAGTGTCAATACTACGGAGGGCTATAGGGTAGGAGACCGAACGCTTATGGCCGAATTTGCGATTTCTGTCCATGTTTTTGGTTAGTTCGCTGGGTTGGCCGACAGAGGCGCAGTGATCGCACCCGCACTTAACTTTTCGTGTATTAGATAGACCAACGCGAGATTTTTTTGGATTATTTGTGTAAAAAACTATTTATTACTGTATTTTTGCGTTATTAATATAAACAATGAGTGACATAACTTGTTATACAAGTAGAGTTTGCTTCGTGCCGGGAGTAAAACGGGTTATTCTTCTGATAGGAAGCTCAGGAAAGAACGGGGAGAGAACAACCCAAGTCTCTTTTCAAGCTCCTAACGTAAGTAAAATATTTGTTGATAAACACTATTAACGATTAATGCATTCGTTAAAATATATACTTTCGATTTTATAAAAATTTTAAAAATTACATCAATGTTTAGAATGTTTGCAAACAACATAACCTAAAAACTCTTGGGAGTAAAATTATTGTATAGTAATAAGAACAAAAATTAATATGATTACATTAAAAATAGTTTAATTGTTCGCCTTTTTAACAAATATTTTGTTTAAACACTATAGTTTTCAGATCTATATCGCCAATATCTAAAATAAGGCCATTTTAACCAGTTATCACTTAGGTGGTGGGAAATCATACAAAAGCCGTAGATGTTCATTAATACGTTTTCTTTTTAGGATCCTGTAACATTTCAAAAGTGGCTAAGAACAATTCCTAGACAAGATAAAATATTTAGTGTAAAAGATGTTGTTTGTGCGTTGCACTTCCCAGAAAAGGATATTTTGCGTTTTTATAAAACAAAATTGGTTGATGACACCATTAGTAGAATTCCGAGAGGAAAACCAATATTAAAGAATGAGTCAGTACCAGTGATATTTCCTAATCTCCCTTCTTATTTATCAAATCCTAAAAAAAGGCGAAAACCACCATGTGAGCGAACCGAGGAGCGAACCAAGATACAAAACATAAAAAAAATAAAACATATACCATTAGACGATCCACCTAAAAGTACTATTACTTCAGCTGGAGTTGAAATGCCAGGTTATAGCTTAGAGGAAAATTCCGATAAGCCACATGTCAATAACGAGATAGATGCAGCATTGGTTTTGTTTGAAAATTTGAAAAATAATTATAACACAATTTGCACTCCAAATAAGCAGTGGTCGGGTACATTTATTTGTGGAAGTACTTTTTGCTGAATGGGATGATATCTATATCAAAACCATACCATACCACAACACCAAACCATACCACAAAAAAAAAATTGTGATACGCCAGGATATGTCTTTTAAGGTATTTGATTTTGATTTGGTTACTTCTCATGTTAGTAATAGCATATTTTTTATCGAATATTTAATCACATGCTACATAATTGGGACAATAACAAGTATTTACAACTAAGTATATATGAGCCCAGTCACATATATGTTGGAATTTCTCCTGTGATGTTTTGAAATAGACTTCTCGACATGTGTAAATAAAACAGTTGTAATTTGATTCCGAATATATTTGATTTTAAGTAAAAGTTAAATCTTGACACTTTGGGTCATAGTTAACTGCTGAATTGTTTGATACTAATAAAATACTTTCCACCACATTGTATAATATGCTGTTACTTATTTCATGAATGTTTTAAGGTGTTGTTTGGGAAAACTGAAATTAAGCTTGATGGTGGACACAAAATATTTTCAGGCTTTGAAGAGATAGAAAATATACTAAAAACCATTAACAAAATGAAAATATGTTCAGGAATTAAATTGATAAGGTGGGTATATATAGGTATATTTTGAGGTATATCTGGGTAACATCTGTCATTTTTTTTTTATATTTTTTTAGTGCCTGATTGTGTACTTCATCACTACATAGATACTACTAAGTACAATAAGTATGTCGGATGTAAGTAACTTACTCCTTAAATTGCGTTGTGTGTTGCTGCCGAGGTTGCTACTTAACAATATTTTGTTCTTAGTGGTGTGATGCTATACCTATGAATTTATGCATAGGAATTATTGTACAGTATTGATAGTTTGTGGTTTTCTTCTAATGCATTTCATTACACTTCCTAGTTTGTATACACCTGTTCTCTGAATAACTTACATATATAAATAACAATATATACATAACAATTATGAAAGACATTTTAAGACATATAAAATACATCTATTAATATTCTACTAAAGTAAAGAAAATAATTCTATAATATTTTACACCAAGTTTGATTTTTTTATTAATGTTACTCATCATCTGACTCATTTAGCTTCTGTCGCATACTGTCGATATACACTCTTTGATCTGTATGGGAGCGGGCTTCGGTTGGGTTAACATACTCTTGACGTGGTTTAAAAACAAAATAAATTCGTCTTTATAATTATTTATTTTGGAATAAAATAAGTTATCTGTCTATCTATCATAGATAGGTTGAGACAAGTTACTTTAGAACTTAAAAAAAAAACATTTATATTAATTTTGTCACTCATTATTATTATGGCATGTAAGCATTTTTTACACACACATTGATGATGAGAATCTTCTTTTGGAGTCTGTTGTTGGTTTATTTATTGATATATTTATCCCTGATCACTGTAATGAAATAAATTATATTTTTTAACCTAACTGCTTTTTTTCTGAGTTTAAATTTAAATAATAAAAAATGTGTATTAAAGTTGTGTGTTTTATTTGCTTTCCAAAAAAAATAGTCCTTTGTGTATCTACAACATCCTGATTTTTAAAATCCAAGCATCTTTGGGATGGTATTAACATAATGCATCCAAAAAGGTACTTATTCTACGGAACACTTTGTATTTACGATTATTTAAGACCGGGTGGTTAATTTCTTATTAACATTATCTATACTTTTTCTGTATTAATAAATTTTCTCAATGTATTCTCTTTTCATAAAAAAAAATCGATTCTAAGAAGTAAGTAAAGGAATATAAAAAGTTTCCTCTATGTTGCATATACTTTTCGGAAATACTGTATAATCTTTTTGGACCCATCATTTGCTATGCTATTTTTTCAAAAACATTCCTGCTGTGACATAAAACACAAACACTGCTAAAGAACTTCTTTTAAGCCTAAATCCTTGAAAACAATTAAAGATAAATTAAGTTTGAAAGCACATGTTGTTTTGTCAAGTTTATCATTAAATAAAGCAAAATCGGTCGATGAAATTTTAATGAATATTTAAAAAATAGCTTTTACTTCATGTAAAATCGTTATTTGTCTCTCAGAAAGCAATAAGTTAACTAATTTCAATAAAAAATAGTTATTGTCCCATAAGAATCCATGCATTTTTTAGCGCGGATGAAACACATGCGCCTCTGGCGGCAGTGTTTGAAAGCTGATTTATCGATGCAAAACTGTGACCGAAACAAATGTATTGCGATCGGTCTCCTACCCTATAGCCCTCCGTAGTCAATACAATACTTGTTGGTGAATGTGAGTCGATCAGCTCCAAACAATGTTGTCAGTTGGGAAAAATTTTATTAGAAAATCTTCCTATAAAATTTTATTGGAAATTTTGTCTATACAATTTTATTGTTTTATTATTCTCTAGCAATATGATTTTTTTTATAGTTCCCAGGGGGGGGGGCGCCCCCTGCGCCCCCTCCCTGTATCCGCCCCTGAGTCAACGCAAGCGATTATAAACCTAGCCAACTCCTTGCAGATCACATGTTCATGGGGTTCTAACCTGCAACCTTACTCCCTATCCAAACCTTAGTTTTGCAGGCACATGTTCGTGGACTTGTGAGTTGCCTACCTACAGTAGTAAAAGTCGAATATACGATAAATTTGTCAAAGTTGTGGGAATGATAATTAATTTAAATGTACAATGTACGTAGACGTTGTTATTGTTTTTAACTATAAACTCAGCGCTCAATATAGAGGACAGTGGGCAGAAATGAGGGAGGCCTATATCCAGCAGTGGATGCAAAGGGCTGATTGATGATGATGATCACCTGACGTAGATCGATCCCGAATCTGAGCTATATAACCCGCTCGCCAACCAAGGCGTGGCGTCACGGCATACAAGTCGTAACAGTAAAAGACCTACAATATTCTATAGGTGACAATATTATGTCTATTTTTTCATATATTTTTCGGTAGTAGAACAAATTTTGTATGATACTCGTGTATCAAGTACCTTTTTTTATTCATGGGTCGCTTTACACACTTGTTGCATTAATGATTATTTTATCTTAGTTGCCATGGTAATCAGCTTTTCTTTGACGCCCCAGGACGAATCTGTTCGCATGTTGGTTCCCATACTTCAATTATATTCATAAACATTCTGCAATTTTACACGTCGAGTATCGACTAACTCTATACAACTCGATAAATTAATATTCGCTTTAAAATACATACATATTAATATCATTCTCGGACGTTTTAAAGTAGCGGATATGAACCATGAACGATAGCTTTTAATTTTACTAAGTTTTGCAATTTTCTCCGCCGTTTCCACGACTGCAAGATGCAATGACATTTCGTGCCGAATTCAATTGAGCACCCCGGCGATCCTGCGGTCGGTCGAGGTGCCCGGGGTCCCGTGACTAGGGTGCGTGCAAGTTTCGCGTGACGACCCGGGGCGCAACGGCCTGTGGCGCCGCGTTGGGGTCGCTGCCAATGCACGTCATATTCTCGGAGATCCATCAGTCTCTGAAAAGGAAGACCCGCAGGCCGATGGTGTTTTTAGGGAGGTTCACGAAGAGCGTCGCGTTTCGGCTCTTGTTTTTAGGTTTTGGCCTTGTGAGATTGTTGTCGTTTTTATTTGTCGTATATAAATACGTAATTATCTGCACCGGCGGATGTTTGTGAAAGATAAAGGTTTCTATATACTGTATTTATAGGATTACATATTAAATGGACGGTACATGCACGCTCAAATTAACATATCCGTCGAACATGTCACGTGACAAAAAAGGTTTGCTATCAAGATTTTGGAAAATTCTCACTAATAACCTCTCAAGACGATTTTGGTATTAAATCAATACTGGTTTAGTTCAATTTTTTTTGCAAGAACTGATTTAGTGATAACTAATTAAATGTAAATGATCAACGGCTAGCGTGACAAGTCATTTTTAATGCACGGTTAATGTTACGCGGATATATTGTCGACAAAAAGTAAGCACTATGTAGTGTTATTATGGGGAAGCCACTACTTAGAACTACTCCCAACGTTTTTTTTGCCGATCCGTACCTACTCCTCCTATTAAAAATCTAGGGTTCCTGCTTTATTGCGTCCATGTTCTTTCTGTCCTGTAGCGTTAAAGTATATTTGACATTTTTTTTGTTCTTGCCGACCTATTGTCATCTGGCTTAAATTTGGCACCATCTCTACATGAAGGTGCCTATAACTTTTAGCGTAATATATAGGATGATTGATATCTTAGAAATTTTTGCTTGTTACTGCACTTAATTTTTACGCTTTATGAAAAACACGACCGCTGCGGCTCTGGCCTCAGGGTGTAAACCGCACAAGTGCTAGTTTAGTGACCCCAACGAAGCTGAATAACCTAAAAGAACTGGTAAATAGTCGACGTTTCAAGGAGCAAAAATCTACTCCTGTTGTCAAGAACGAAAAATTTAAAAATGAATATGATGATCATGTCTCAATTTCGGTTTACTCGCTTGTTCGTGGGGGTAGGGTCTCGAGAGGGGGGGGGGGGGGGGGGGGGGGGGTTCTTGTATGTATCTGATATGGCCAAGTACAGTGTTATTGACGAACCTTTTTTGATTAGTGACGAGATTGAATGTCTTATCGTCAAACTAAGATTTAGTTCTGTAAACTGTGCTCTGAGCGTTATGTATAGGTCACCTGATCACAACTATTTGAATGTGTCAACTCTGTTTGAGATTATTCTTGTATTTGACGAGATATCAGTAATTGTATTTTTCTTGGTGATCTTACTATTAATTTGCTGGGTGATACTTAAATGTCGCTATACTTTGATAGTGTATAGTATAGTATTGCCATTCGTGTAAGCAACATATTTGTGTCCCAACTAAGCTTTGTAATTCAACAGAATCGCTTATTGATGTAATTATTACTAATTGTGACCTTAATGTTTTGAATGCTGTCTGTCTGAAGATAATATGATTTCATGTACTGTTGATTTTCAGTGTGAAAAGCCAAAATTATTTCTAGACCTTCTCATGATTTTAGAAGTGATTCTCAGCGCGATATTTTATTGATTGATTGAAACACGTTATATTATATGAATGACTTTAACGATAAGGTAGCTTTCTTTACTGAAAACTACTAGGTGCACTAGCTTGAAACTAGTGCACCTCTTCAATGAGCATGCTCCATTTATCTGTGTTAATTACAACTTTAGAAAGCGCATACAACCATGGTTTATGGACAATCTGATTAAGTTGAATGCTCTCAAGAGGAGTTAAACAATAAAAAGCTCGTGCACTTATCAAGTTATGAATTGACGAAAATGGTAGGTTAGTGTTATATTGAGGTGTTTTTAGGTAAATAATCGATGCGTTTTTGAGGTGCTATATATCTACAATTTAGTATTATGTATTTAAGACGAATTCAATGATGTTTGTTTAAAGGTTTAGTTAATTTTTAAGTGTCTCTTGTTAACTTGCGGTAACCAGGTGATATTAAAATTACCAGAAGCTCAAGCCAAACATTCATCTTTATTTAATATTATTAAAGCACTTTCTTAAATTTTGCCTTTTTTGATAATTTTTCCTTTGCTAAAATACTTGAAGCGTTCCATTGTATTCTGTGATTGCTATCAAATGCATGTTGATAAATATGTAATTTGTGGAATTGTGTATTTTTAATATAGGTTTGATGTTATTTTATACGTCTTGATAACGGTCTACAGGTTTCACCTGTATAAAATTTATTACATTCACATGGGATCTTATGGATAACATTTTTTGTAATTTAAGTTTCATGGAGTGGTTTTGTTTTTATTAGTTCATATCTAAGAGCGTTTTCTGTTTTAATGTTAATTTTTTTTTACCTATTTGTTTTATTTTGTCTGATAAATCAGGAATAGAAGGAATAAAGAGATTCGTAATAAGTCTATTTAGATTTTGTCTAATATTTCGTTGATGAACTCTATAAAGCATTTTTGAGTGAAATCAATAGGATAGTTATTATTAATGAAAACATTGCTTAAAAATTCTTTTTCTACGCTGAAATTTTGATTACTATACAAGTTATTTTCATCCGATCATATAGACTTTTTACGACTCCGTTTTTAACCATTATTGGGTGGTTTGATTTAAAGTTTAAATATTTGTTTGTACCTGCAGGTTCGTGTATTTTTGTTTCGAAACTATTCAAGTCCTTTTTTGCATTGATAATATGTTAACCAATTGTGCAAATTCTGAATCTCAAGTTCTGGTTCTAGTATCTTTGATCGAATTTAATATAGAGGTAAGTAAGACAAACATTAATAAAAAGGATAAAAGAATTTTTAGTGCAGAAAACAAAGATCAAAGATGTTGTCATCTGAAGATTGGAAACAGGTTTGCGTACTGCCGTCTGCGCTGCTGCTGGTACTGGTGGATGCTCAATGGAGTGGTTTTATGAGAATATTACTGCCTATATTTAAGCATTGCTTTTCTTTAAAAATCATAAATTCCAAATAAAAAAAAAATATCGTATTATCAAAATAATAACCTTATAGCTTGTAAGAATGAATTGGATATTTTGTTAAAGCCTCAAAGGGTTAATATATATAATTAAGCATGCAAAGAAAAGAAGAAAGAATACAATAAACTTTTAATGGAGGCTAGAAGAACCCAATATAGAAATCGTATAAACAACAGCGAATCACATGTTCGTGGGGTTCTAACCTGCAACCTTACTACCTATCCAAACCTTAGTTTTGCAGGCACATGTTCGTGGACTTGTGAGTTGCCTACCTACAGTAGTAAAAGTCGAATATACGATAAATTTGTCAAAGTTGAGGGAATGATACGTAGTTGGCCTCTTAAAAACAAATTATATCTGCTCCAACAAAGCAAAAGGATGGATGGATCCCGGAAGAGATATTGCTTGACCACCAGAGTGTTATCCTGGCAAAGAGCATTAAGTTTCTGGGCATTCACATAGACCGATATCTGGACTGGGCTATCCTAGCAATGGTTGCTGCTGCATTTTCTTTAATTACGATCAGTTTATTTTGCAAATGTTCACTCAGTTTTGCGGTTTGGTTTGATTGTATTAACCTACATTTCCTTAATCATTAAAATTTAAAATCTCAATCAACTCAATCATTAAATCTTCCGGACTATCGTGTTAAAAAAAATAATAATTTTTAAATCAATTAGGTAATTTTTCTAAAATTTTTACGAATGTATGCACTTATAAAGTAAATTTTAATAAATATACAGTAAAAATATTGTGCGACCCTTTAATCAATTTTAAAATCACCCAAAACGCCAAAATTTAATTAAGTATAAAAAATGGAGCAAATTCCAGATTTTCTTCTTGATCTCTTTTGTCAGAATCGTAATGTATATATTACAGTATATTTGCAGTCGGAAATATGGTGACATCATTAACAAAAATGTTATTATATTACGAATTTCTAATTGTGATTTGATAAATATATCAACCTTTTACATTTTAAGTCACCAGCACTATGCAATAAGCAGACAAATCAAAAACTTTTAAATATTAGCTATTACATACCTTGAGTATTGATATTAATAACTTATTTAAAACGTTAATAGATTTTTGAAACAGCGAGTTGAATACAAACTTTATCAAAATATTTATTTGGTGAAAATAAGAAAATATAAAAATAATAAAAACTATAACGTAACTTTGACAGGGCGCTGCAAACAAATTAAAAGATATCAATTGTGTTTTCCAAAGCCGACTAGAGTACTAGAGTGGTATAAATAATGTTGTCATAAATTTGATTAAAAATACCGCAAACGAAAATATCGTTTCTGGCCAGCTTTTAATGAAATTCGACCTGTGTGCAGCGAGAGTCCGCCAACCGTTACCAAACAACCAAGCAAGAAACTACAGTTCCTTTGTAGCGCTCACTGAATACGCATATCAAAACTGCCGCGGTTGAGTGGTTCTTCTTCTCGTACAGTTAGTGTTCGGTGCCTATGTGAATGTAATAAATTTTATATAAGTGAAACCTGTAGATCATTATCAAAGCGTATAAAAGAGCACCAAACCTATTTTAAAATTACATATTTGTCAACATGTATTTGACAATAATCACCGAATACAGTGAAACGACTCAAGTACAAGTATTTTACCAAAGGAATAATTATCAAAAAAATTTATGATTAAAGAAAGTGCTTTAATGTTATTAGATAAAGATGAAATCGTTGCTTTAGCTTCTGTTAATTTTAGTAACACGTGGTTGTCATTGCTAACAGCGGAAGTTGATAAGGGACACTTCAAAGTTAACTAAATATAATTACAAGATCAATCGACTTACCTGTAAGGAAGATCGATCGGAATTATCCGAGCATCTCCGCCATCCCTCATTACAAACCCACCCAGTCTTTACCTTCTCCCTATCACCCCAAATGCAATGTAATCAAAAATCTCACGAACCAAAATTGTAATGACGCATCACGGCGATGCATGAGCTCGAGCGGCTAGCCAGGGTCGGCTGAATCACCATGTTTTTAGATAACTTCTTTAAAAATTGTACCGATTGGGAAAAAAGTTGTATACT
>MU186735.1:42599-60601 GCA_016904865.1 Pissodes strobi | reverse complement strand
AAATTTTCTTCCACAATGGTTGTTTCTCTCCGCAAGGAGATGTGAGTAAGTATTTTTCAGGGTAAAGATAATAGACTGTTCTGCCAGTAGGTCCCTTTTCTCTTGTATAAACCCCAAAAGTGAGCATGGTTGAGGGGGAATAACTACGCTTTTTTTTATATAAAACCTAAATCTTGTAGTAATGTTTATGTAATTTTATTTATACTTTTAAGCAATTCTCTTTTGAATTACCAATAACTAGCCAATTGTCTAAGTAGAGTACAGTTTTTATACCCTTTAATTTTACATATCTTACATCTGGTTTCAGTTTTGTGAAAAGATATGGAGCTGTACATAAACCAAATGAAGCACAATTAAATTGGTATAGTATGTTGCAAAAAACGAATCTTAACAACTTTTTTTGACTACTGTGCATAGGGATAAGGAAACATGCATCTTTAAGAGATCAGTTTTCCCCAAGAATGCGTATTTTGAAATTAAATTTTTTGCCGTCCTATGTAGTCTTCTACTTTGCTAACCGGAGTGGTGTCCTATTGAAAGGGATTTTATAATCCTGTACCCACTCTATTATTGAACTGTTTACCTTTTTTCTCTGCTAATTTTGAACGTATAATTCTAGTTCAGACGGTTGGCTAATTAAATTATTGAAAGGGAGGGCTAAGGCACTAATCCCACGGACTATAGTTGTTTCTGTAATTGATACAGTAGTTGTCTTGGCAGGATTTAGTACTCTCTTCGAGATTTAATTTTGATGGTCTGAGGACATTGCAGTTGGCAGCTGGTGGATACTTCTCTATCATACTGTTTTTTTTTTTTTTTTTTTATCTTTAGTCCTTTTAATAAGTAATTGTCCCGTCTAAACTATCTGAGTATGTAGTTCTGGCCTCGCAGGTGTGATTTCGTCATTTTTTTTTTTTTTATCCTACACCTACACAGCTAGGTGGTCGTTACTTTGTTCAGGACCATCTGGTGCTTCTGATGTTGGTAAGTCTTGATAGTCTTGATTTGGCTAAGTTATTTCCTCAGCTAGCGTGAGAGGATCTTCTAATGCATTTGCAAATGCAAAAGTTTCCTTGGTTTTGCTACTTATGATATCGATTGCATCTGCAAATGCAACGATCTGTTAGCCTATTTACAGCATCTGCAAATGCTGCAATTTCTGTTTTTGAACAGAAAAATAGGTTCATGAATATGTTCACTATCTGCAACTGCAATTGCAGACAGTGGGTACGATCGATTGTATCTGCTAATACAACGAACTATTCACCTTTTTGCTTGCTGCTTAACCCTGGTTATGCTTTCGACTGCATCTGCAAATGCAACGATTTTTTAGCATATTTACAGTATCTGCAAATACTGTAATTTCTGTTTTGAATAGAAACCAAGAGTGTAATAATTCGCTACCTCCAATGCAATGATTTTATGTAAGAAGGTTGCAATAGTATGGTGGTTATTTGTTTTTGTATCTGCAAATACATAGCACTATACCGTTTTATTTTTGTCAGTACATATATCCTTTACATCGGCAAATGTAGGGATATAGTGTGACTCTAACTACTTTTACATAATATACCTACTGGGGTGGAGGCTGTTGGGGGCCCTTCACATCTGCAAATGTGAAGGCCAATTTTAGTTAAAGTTATTCGCATCTGCAAATGCGAATTTGTAAATAGGTATTATTATTAGTTATTAACATCTCCTGCAAGCAATGTTTACTCCAATTTTTTCCCTCACCGGACGGCTCATGTCAACACGAATTGTTTAAAAATAATGCGTTCCGGTATTACATTGCTTCGACAAAGCCGAACGATAACATTCCGCCTTTTTCCCTTAATTTGGGTTAGTTTTGGTTAGCACTTTTAGTTCTTGTTGATTGAGCCTCCGTTGCGAGCAAAGCCAACGGAGGGCCATGCAAGCTATAATAATACCCAACTTGGGATTTAGTCGCTCGTAAATTATGCGTCAGCTTGCCTTTGTGGCTAGTTTTTAGAGGTTAATTTCGTGAGAAAAGGACACTCTTCGACTTACTCAAAATTTTATTTTTTATTTCATTTTTATTCTTTTTGAAAAGTATTTGTTAATACAGTAATAGCAATAATTACAATATACATAGTCCTTATTCCTCTAGACAGTGTTTTTGAACACTGGTATTGAGGATAATTGCATTTTAGTAATAATAACAGTATGATTTCCTATAAACTCTCTAGTATTGTGGCTATGAATATCCTTTGAAAATATTATGATAATATTTTAATTTTGAGTTTTATTTATTATCCTGTAAATAAGTTTATTCTGTTCAAATTTTAATACTTTATGTAATTGCCATACTCTTAAATTTTCATATAGATCTGCAGTATGAGTCAGTGGATCATAATTAAATATAACTTTGTTTTTTGTTTTGCAATATTTGCATCGAATCGAATTGTAGTTTATAGTCCCACATGTGCCCCATACGGGGATCAAATATCGAAAAACGAATGATACGAAGGCATTATAACCATTTGTTTCTATTTTTATATTCCTTTATATGGTATAAACGTTTTATTCTATGTAAAACATTAATAAATGTGCAGGCCGACCGGTATATATTTCCTCCTTCTGATTGTGTTATGTAAACACTTTTTGTGATTGAATAGTATATTTCTTTGGTAGGATGTACGATTAGACGAGATTACTAGAGAACGGTTCGAATAGCTCGTATCGTTAACTGTTGCTTATTACTTATATTCATTTCGATATAATATATTTCAATTCCGAATATATTGTTTGATTTTGTGTAATTGTGCAAAGACGACAAATAAATGTAACAATGTTTTGTCATGCCCTCGTATATAAATAACAGTTTGTTAGTATAATTCAAATCGCAGTGAGCACATTTAATTTTTGTTTACTGCTTCATTCGCATTTTTGACTGTAACCCGTTCGCACTCTATTTTATTCTAATAAGTATAGTTAGTTTTAGAAGTTTGAGAGTATTTTCCATTTCAATTTTATTAAGTAAAAAAAAAAAAATAAGGGTTACAAGTGTCATATTTATTCATAATACGCAGTTTAGTATTATACACATTTAGTTTGCTTTTATACAAGAGATTCTGTTTTTATATATTTAAGATAACCAGGTATTTATGTACATTTGAAATTTTGGCATATAATCTTATATGGACTCACCCCCTGATTCGCTTCTCCCGATGCATATTGCCCCCTTTTTTCGCCTCCTTTGCGAGCAAGACGTATCACTAACACATCACTATACTAGAAATACGATTTCTAGGCATTTTTCTTCTTAAAACCAAAAGAAAGAACCGATTTACGGATTCTTGCTTGTCACCGACCGGTACAAAATTGTAATGACGCATCACGGCGATGCATGAGCTCGAGCGGCTAGCCAGGGTCGGCTGAATCACCATGTTTTTAGATAACTTCTTTAAAAATTGTACCGATTGGGAAAAAGTTGTATACTACAAAGTGTAATGAGGGATGGCGGAGATGCGAAGGATAATTAAATCAAAACCATTGAATTCTTCCTAAACAAATAATACCAAATTGTAGATATATAGCACCTCAAAATCGCATCAATGATTTATCTAATAACACCTCACCTACCAGACCAGTAATTAAAAATTAAACCATATGTCATCTTGTGAAAGTCAATTCATAACTTGAAAAGTGAACGAGCCTTTTATTGTTTAACTGGATTTACTAAGCAGTTTTATTTTTAGATTTTATGTTCTTGACAACGGGGCAGATTTGTTCCTTGAAACGTCCACTGTTTTTCAGTTCTTTTAGGCGTTTAAGCTTAGTTGGGGTCATCAAACTAGCACTTGTGCCGTATGCACCCTGGGGCCAGAGCCGAAGTGGCTCTATTTTTCAAAAAGCGCCTACAAATGAAGTGGAGTAACACTCAAAATGTTTTGTGATGAACATGAATCCTCCACAACAATATAGAACATGGTATGAGCTTGTTTAAGGGGGAGTTTCTTTAATCAAAATATAATATGTCGAAAACTAGGCATCTTAGGATATTATTTTTCAGGGCATGTATTTAATGATGACTTAATGATCTTCTAAAGTGTCTGGATGATGTTTGAGTACGCCCTGTATATTTAATGAAGTTGTAGAATAAACTAAGCCACAGTTGAAACGTAACGTGGTTACATATGCCATAGACGTCCATAAGTATTTAATTATAAAAGACGTCCCCAAGAAATAATTGCTACTGGGTGGGTGGTTTATTTTAATAGCCCTGATGACGTATAAACTTATGACATATTAATAGTGATAAAATGATAAACGCAACTGATGGAACAATGGAATATAATTCAGGGATAACCTAATTCATCTAATTACAATTGATCTAATAAATGTTCACCCAAATCCTCAGGCTAATCGAAACTGGCCAAATTTAAGAGGGTTTGTACGCGCATTTGATTTTTAATAATTGTGTGTCTACCCAAAACTGAACCAAAATAATAAAAATAATAATGAACTAAGCATGCGCAAGCGAATTTGCTATTTTTATTAATTCTAATTCTTGTGATAGATTTATTTGTTCAAGTGTTGTGATGCGAAGAATTTCGTATTTTTGATGCATTTTGCAAATTATAGCTAGTAAGGTTCTTTCTTTAATTCTTCGAACAACGGATTCTTTTCATAGTTAAGAGATGACATTAAATCGGTGAATATTTATGGTAACACTCCAGGTTAATTTTAAATATTTTCATATTTTCAGATCCATGGTGTTCGAAAATTCTATTCCAATATTTTATTCCAATTCTGGAATTCTGCCAAGCCCTTTGAGGATGTCATCCAAAAAGAAGCGCTTTTATTTTATTTCAGCTAGATTCTAGAATCCTAGGAATAAACTAAATCTGATAGAATTGTTCTAGTGGCTTCTTAAAATATCCTGTATAAAATAGGCGAAATACCACTTTGGCAAACTGCATACAAAAACCTGTCATAAGCAAGTTTTGCCAGTACTAGTATATTTGTATAAATTTTGTTCTTTAATTCTTCGGACAACGCATCCTTTTCATAGTTAAGGAAAATGACAGAGATGACATTAAATCGGTGAATATTTTTTGCAACACTCCAGGTTAATTTTAAATATTGTCATATTTTCAGATCCAGGGTGTTCTACCCCAATATTTTTATGAATGATGGCAATTTCTGTGAACGCGGATTCGGAATTTCTGCCAAACCCTTTAGCGGATGTCATCCAAAAAGAGGCGAATTTATTTTATTTCAGCTAGATTCTAGAATCCTAGGAATAAACTAAATCTGATAGAATTGTCCTAGTGGTCTGATGAAATATTCTGTATAAAACAGGAGAAATACCACTTTGACAAACTGCATAGAAAAACCTGTCATAAGCCAAGCTTTGCTAGTAGATACCGAAAACTACGGAGGGAAAGGTCACAGATCTATATTTGTATAAATTTTCTCTTAAAAGTTGAAATTTAATACACGACATGTTGAAATTGAACAAAACTTCGACATATAAGTTGACATTAAATCTCGAAGTTTTCTTCAATTCTAACATACAACCTGGAGTTGGAAGTCGAAATGTTGATTAAACATTGTTAAATATCAACTTACAAATCTGTGTTCGCAAAATTTTTACTCACAACGCAATCTTTTATTATGTTTTCGAAAATTAAAAACCCGAAGCTCATTTAATTTCGACATACAGTGGATGTTTTGCTATAAGTTTTAATAACAGTTTTCTCCTAATGTTTAAATTTTATTAAATATCAACTTTTAAGTAGGAATTTACGCATTGTTAAATGTTGACTTACAAGTCGAATTTTTGTTAAATTTCGAATTAAAAAGTGAAATGTTAATAAACTCCGACTTATGCGTTTAATTTTACCAAAAATTCAACTTATAAGTTAAAATATAACAATATTCCGACTTATTAGTTGAAGCACTGTTAAATCTCAACTTACAGATTAACCTTTTGGATTTATGAACTGAAATGTTATTAAATTGAGGCTTATAAGTGCAAAATGTCCTAAATTTCAATTTATAAGTCAAAATTCAACAAAACTTCTACTTATGAGCGGAAATTTAACACCATAGTAGTGTTAAATTTCGACTTGCAGGTCGAAGTTTCGTTATATTTCGGCTGAAAACTGAAAACTGAAAACTTATAAGTCGAAAACTTGCTGAAATGCAACTAAAACTAGAAATGTAGCAAAACTATGAGCGCAAATTTGACGAACAAATTTGAACTTACAAATTTTATGCAGTTTCGAAATTTACTAAAACTTGAAAGTTGAAATCTAACAAAACCTTCACTGAACCTTGTAAACTTGGAGTATGTTCGATTTCGAAGTCGAAGTCGAATTTCTGTTCAATTTCGACTTGTATGTCAAAATTTTACAAAACTTTGCCTTATATAGAGACGAAATTTAAGAAAATTTCGAATTATAAGATGCAATTTAGCATAACTTTGACCAGTGTGTACAAATTAGAGAGAACTTGGAGTTGTGTTAAATTTCGATCTAATGACAAAGTTTTGCTAAATTTCGATTTGTATGACAAAGATTTATTAAATTTCGTCGAAATTTAGCAAAACTTTGATCTATAAATCGAAATCTAACAAAACTTCGACTTATAAGTCAAAATATTAAGCTATAACTTAATGTCGAAATTTATCAAAACCCGTTCGTGTTCGACATATAAATGAAAATTTTATTAAAATTGCACTATGTGCAAGTAGTATTAAATTTCAACATATAGGTAAAAATTTCGTTTAATTTTGACTTATAAGTCGAAGTTTTACTAAATTTTAACTTTTAAGATGAAATATGGAGCAAAAATAAAATAATTATATTTCGAGATAAAACTTTAAGTAAAAAAAAGCTTGAATAGCAATAAAATTGACTTAATTCAAATAATATTTAGCTTTCATGTAAACAATATAATTATTTAAATGTGTTTGTTTGATATACGATATTTCCTTTGATTTCGATGTATTTTAAGTGTTTTTCAAAATTATATAAATTAATTCTTAAGGAAAATTTAAAATCATTTGATTGGAATACATTAAGTGGTTAAAACTGTTTTTAAATATTTAATAGTTTTTTAAATGATTTACCTCGAAAATTATTTTATTGAGTTAAATCATATCTTTTTATTGGCTCTACTCGTTTTTAAAAAAAATCTCGAATAGTACGTAGTAATTAATGTTTAAATAAATGAAACAGTGAATGATTTTTAGCTTTTCTAGCAAATAATGAAAGCTTAAATTAGATATTTTTCAAAACGATTCGAATGCATTTTATAAGCAAGCTAAATGAAGGAAGATTTGAAATATTTTAATTGTATTCTAAGTGTGATTTACCTGATTTATATATTTAACAATTTTTTTTAACCTTTCAAGTCGTAAATCATTTTATTTTTATTGGTTTAAATAATCATTTAACGTTCAATTTGTTCTTAAAAAGATTTGGCTCCTAGTTTTAAAATTAAAATGGTTTAAATATTAACTAACACATTTTAAGCGTCTGTTTATAAATGATTAGGTTTAAAGTTTTTCTCATTGATTTAAAGGCGTAGTTGTCCGAGGTATTTAAAAGAAGATATTACATGATCTGATTGATTTAATTATGAAACTTAAATAATAATTACACGCAGTATTTTTCAAATAATAAATTAGAAAAACTTCGAGTTATAAGTCGACTTATAGATTGAAATTTAGGACAACAATTTTATTTTTAAAGTTGAAATTTAAGAAAACTTTGACTTATATATAGGAATTTAACAAAACGTGTTATGTCGAAATTTAAAGTTTAACTTATAAGTCGAAATTTAACAAGACTTTGACTTACAAGTGGAGTTTTGTTAATTTAAACTCATAAGTAGAACTTTTGCTAAATTTCAACCGAAATTCGAAGTTTTGTTAAATTTCGACCTATCAGTCAAAGTAGTATTAAATTTCGACTTACGGCTCAAAGTTTCGCTAATATAGATTATAAGTCAAAGTGACGCTAAATTTCGAATCATAAGTTGAAAATTTGGTAAATTTCACTTGTTGTTAATCTAAGTATTCTTCAGTTTTGACACATGAGTCGAAGTTTTGCCAAATTACGATTCAAAAGTTTAGGTTTTACTAAAATTCGATGTATCGGGTAAAATGTTACTTTTAAATCGAAATTTAACAAAATTTCGACTTATAAGTCGAATTTTATTAAAATTTCGGCTCGTAAGCAAAATTTAGAAAAACTCCCATTTCTAGGATATATTCTAGTTTTGTTAAATTTTGACTTATAATTCAAAGTATTGTCAAATTTCGACTTATACGTAAGTTTTTATAATTCGAAATTTATAAACTCTTCGACTTTTAAGACGAATGTTTTGTTAAATTTGGACTTATAAAAACATTGTTAACTTTTGACTTAAGGGTTGAAGCTTTGGTAAACTTTGACTTAAAACTTCGATTTATAAGTCTTAACGAAGAAAAACTACGACTGAAGAGCTGGAATTTAACAAAACTCGAAGTTTTTCAAGTTCGACCTATTAGTCGAAGGTTTGCTAAATTATGATTTAAAGGTCGACTTGTAAGTCGAAGTTTCACTTATAAGTCGAGTTTTAATAAAACTTTGACCTATAAACCGAAATTTATGTCGAAATTGAAAATATATTCGAGTTTTGTTAAACCTAAACATATAAGTTGAAGTTTTGTTAAATTTAATTCAAATTTAAATACTGGCAGTATTGTTAAATTTCGACTTACGAATTGAAGTTTTGATAAGTTTTGGCATAAGTCGAAGTTTTGCTAAATTTAGAACTGTAAGACGAAATTTTGTTAAATTCAATTTACAATCGAAATTTATAATTTTAATTTTTGAACTATAACAGGAAAGTTAGCAAAATTTGAAACTGAAGAAATATTGGAGTATTTGAGAATTTTAAAAACTATTCATGAAAATAATTATCTGGGATAAAATAATTTTTTTGTGACATTTAATATGGTCAAATTTCTCGGCGATAGCTCAATTAATATGAAAATTAGCTTGGGGATGTATGCAAATTTTGCTGATTTCAAATTATTTAATTTTATAGTTGGGCCAAAATTCCGGAATATATCAACAATAATTAAAATATAAAATTGGTTTTTTCAAGGTATTGAAGATGGTGCTAATTTTTTAAATATAAATTACGTATTTAGAGTTTTTGGTCTATCGTTTAACACACCTATTGAATATATAGATCAAAGAAAGGTAAGAATACGTAGCCAAACCCATAATTTTCCGTCGCTCTAATGCAATCGATTTCTTTTAACCGCATAATAACCCCATATTTAGACACACACCTCTCTTCGGAACAAAGTCAGCTTTGTTGTCCGTTTTTATAAAGAGCGATCGCCAATAGATGTTCTTTGTAACTTTCGACCCTCGTCTAAAAATAACGTATTTTTTCGCCCCAAAACCTTGTCGTAGATTGTTTTGCAATTTGTATCCTAAGAGAATCCTTTACCGTAACAGATTCGTTCACCAAATTAAATCATCCTAATTTATTTTACAGGGTGGTCCCTACACTTCTTTATTTGACGTTTTAAATATTGTTTTTTTCGATCATAATATGTTTGGGAGGCTTAAAAAAAGCTACATGAGTCTGATAGTTAAGTCTGAAATCTAGTTCAAAGATTCTGCAATAGAATTAAGTGGGACGCTTACGCTTATTGTATAGGGTGATATTCTTTTGTTGAGCCACCCCTTATTCATCTTGTCTTTACAGGAACTTGTTCACTCAAAATTAGCCAAAAAATCATGTCCTGAAATGTCTGCGTATTGTTTGGGACACCCTGTTTCTAATGAAGTTGTAGAAGCTTCTTGTCCTTCAGATTTTATAATTAATAGCATCATCAACTGGTATAGGGTATCGTAAAATAAAAATACATTATTCGACCTTAACTATGGATTCCGGTAGCTTTTATGAATATCTGAGAATCATTGACGAATGAACTTTATCGTTTGTTTGTACTAAAAACGATCTCGAAATGAAACAAAGGAGCTGACAGCGTTATTTATCTAAGAAATATGTCGTTCACGCCTCCTCTACCTGTTATGTTCGGGAAATCTAATTAATTTTAAACTGACCAGAGTTTGGCCGGGCGGTTTTTGACCGTTCAAAGAGAATACATGTTTCCGACCGAATACGACCCAGAAAATTTAACCGAAAATATATAAAACCCAAAACATGTCTAATTTTCTATTGTCAAATGACCGAAAAAATCGTGTTTTACCTGGGAGGGGACCCATTGAATTATAGTCAACGGTTCACACGCAGGGAAAAGGGACAGAAGGAGACAAAGCCTAATTTTTGGGTATTAGAGCTTTTAATTACCATTATTACTCACTTAACGTTTTCAATATTGCAAAAAAAAAATCGGTACGCATTACTTTCAGTACTAATAGTATGGTTATGTCGATGCAGGACCGCGATTTATCTTTTCGTCGCTAACTTTTGAACCGACTTGCATAATTTAATGAAATTTTAATATTTTATGTAGGGATTAAGAACTCATGAAATCATACTACAGTAGATGTCTTACATTGTTAGCGAAGTTAGGAACAGACTCGCCACCACACTCGTTGGGCCACATTTTTGCCAGGTGTCATTTTACATAGCTGAACTGATTTTTAAGTACTTTGGGAATTTCTCTTCAAAAAAGGGACTCTCAAGTTATTTCGATATAACTGGCGGTTTTCCCGATAAATCGATTTTTATGCCAAACACTCGAATGTTTCGTTTCGTTTTTACTTTTAATGTACGGAACCCTAAAAGTAAAATACGCAGAGTATGCTGATTTGCATTCGATGTATGGGGAAGCGCTGACCAACTCTTCGAAGGAGGCAAGAAGCCTTTATGCTGAAAGATTTCCAGCTCAGACAGTGTCAAGTTCAAAGGGTTGATCAGAGCTTATCAGAGCTTACTTTATCATGTTATTAAAATGAAAAAATAATGAAAATGTTATTTTAGCTCTATGTACTTCAATACATTTTCTTAGTTTTCCACTATTTTCCCGCTGCACTGCAAATAATATTCCGGTACCATTACGGACGTTAGAATGCTACATTATTCTCGCTCGCAGTTCTTCTCTGGTGTTGAATAAACTAGTTCTTTTAGATGCCCCCAGAAGTAAAAGTCTAAAAGGCCCAGTTTTTTTATGTGATTGTTATCTTTACCAACAAGATAATTTCCATGGAAACAATTGTGACAACAATGGATATCACGCAGATTATCCTCTTGGTAATACTAACAGGCACTTAAAAAACTGGCCCTAGGGGATTTAAGTTTGGAGACCTTAGTGACCATTAAACCGGGCCGCATTTAAACATTCCTTACAGTCACCAGACGATTAGACCAAATAAAGCAATTTCATTGGTATGCCGAGGATCGTCGTACGTTCATCGCTTTTATTTTATGCAACCAAGCATACAACAACGGTTAACTGTCAAGTTATTTGTGAGAGTGAGAAAAGTTTGGTTATGAGAAAACAAACAAATTTTCTCGTTGTGTTGGAGTGTGTACTTTTCCTTTTTTTATATTTAAGTATCCAAAAAAATATATAACATGAGCAATTTAACATTTCATGACACATTGCCCACTTCATTTGAAAATAAAATTGTGCCATCTAAAGATAATAAAATAGTCATCAGAAGTAACATAAAGTGCTTTGATGAAATTAACAAATGGGTGAAAGAATTTGGGCATAAATCAGCTACGCAATGGAATTTACGTAGTTCAAATCCACAGGGAATTAATATTATATGCTCGTAAGTATCTATAGGTATCTTATGAATGATTAAGTATTGAAGTAGATTCTTGAATTTTTTCTATTTTTATAGCCGAGTTCTTGTTTGAATATGGTAAGGCGTGTAGTTTCTTAACATTATTTTTTCTCGATTTTTTTCCATCTTGTAGGAAAAAATTTGTGTGCCATCATAGTTCATTTATGAAAAAGAAGAAAGAAAATAACAAACGAGGTGTTTCCAAAAATGCAGACTGTCGTGCATCTATTTTGGTCCAAATAAAAAAAAATACTAAAAATATTCGGTACAAGGATCCCTATGCAAGGGTAGGTACCTAATTTATCAATATTCTATTTAATTTTTATTCTAGTTATTTTTAATATCGTATAAAGTTGACCAAAGTTTTTTTTATTTACAGCAGGTGACAATATAAAAGGCTTTACATTTTTTTTATACAAGGTAAATTACATGTATATTGGTGTTGGGTGTGGCTCGGTGTTTGGCTATTTTCTTGGTTGGTTTTTGGTTTTTTATTATTACATACTTGATAATTTATAGACTTTTTTTTGTTCAATGTGTGAATATTTATAATTTCGACTTTTGTAGTTATCAGGATAAGAATTAAGTCTTTTTGTTCTGAGCTTGAAGTTTGAAGGCCAACACATAGCGAAGGCTTACAATTGAGCTAAGCACCAAAAGACTTCATGGATGACTTACATTTTATCTACAAGGCACTGCATGGTAGTTTTTAAAATTTAAAGTGAATTTTATTTGTTTAAAATGTAAAACCAATAATATGTGACCTAGGTCAGTCAGAACATGGCTTTTCAAGTGCTGCCACTGAGGCCCACTTAGTATTACTGGAAAAAATTAAACAAACTGTTTACTCGGTTGATATATTTCTGTCTGGACCAAACAGTCACTTCAATGTCAGTGGACAAAAATTGCCCACTGAGATTATTGCTTATTTTAACGTTTTGAGATCCCTAGACCACAAAAAAACATGTTTTCCCAATTAAGTTGGTCTGTCTGTGAGTTAAGATCAAAAACTATTTCACCTAGGAAAATTTGGTCAAAAATGTATTTTTCACCTTGCTTGATTTGCTAATCGAATTAAAAGAGTTAATTTGGGGAAAAAATCATAGCTTTATCTCAATAACATTTAAAAATTAAAAAAAAAAGAGAAATAGAGAAAATAAATTAGTCGGTTAAATTTATTATTTCCACGACTTAAATTAGGAGCAATCTGAGAGTGTTGAATGTTGAGTTAAAAAAAATCGTAACTTCGCTTCTATAATGGTTGAAAATCTCAAAAAAAATATTGACTTAGTGGGTCCTCTAATAAATATTAAAAATTCGAAGCTCCTTGTTTTAAATTAGAGGTATTGTTGGAAGGTTGGACACATTTAAAATGAAATATTGTTTTGTCTATAGCAGTTGAAAAACTGAGAATTCAATGGGAAATATTCTTATTATTATTGAGCTTAGGTGGCTCTAATAAATAATAAAATGTGGCATTTTCTTAACGTAAAATATGGGTGTAATTGGAAGATTAAATATTTTTAAGAAGTTCATCTCTGTAACAGTTGAAAATTGAAAACAGGAAATAACATAGGGGGCCTTCTAATAAATAGCATAATCTAGTATCTCCTTGATCTAAATTGAAGGTAGTTGTGGAGGGTTGAATACTCAAAAAGTAATAATTTCTTCTCTTTTTCTATTAATAACCTGAAATAAAGAAGTAGAATTTGGCATCTTCCCAGGGTTTCTCTCGAAGACTCATATTGTATATTAAAATCTGAATGTTGTCTTTATGGCAGTTAAAATTCGGAAAAAATTTAAAAACTACTAGGTGGGGTCCACCTAGTAGTTTTTAAATAGGCGTAATAGGCGTATTTTTGGTGTAGTTGAATAAGTAAAAATTCATAAGAAATACTTGAAAAAATATTAATCAATTTTTGTTTGTTTAGCTAATAGGTTATTTATTTTGTAAATTTTAGGAGGGATTATTTGGATTAATTGTAATGGAAGTAAAGCATAATCACAGCTTAAATACTGCCGAAACTTTGCGGTTTTTATCAGCTGATGATACTATAAGAAACAATTTTCTTGAATACTTTAATGATGGGATGGGAATTGCTGAATCTCATAAGCATCACCAAAGCAAACTAGAATTATTGTCCGACGATTTCGAAAAAGATTTAGCAAATGGCAGTCTTAATCCAACACTACGGACAATTCAGTGGTGGCATGATCAGTGGAGGTTATTAAATTTAGGTCCAAGAACTGGAGAGGGATTAATTGAGGTATATTTATACACCCTGTCCAATATAATTCACTTTACAGGGATCTCTTAAATTCAGAAAAGCTTGCTCAATACAAGGATTGAATTTTTTATAAGTATCCGAATTGTTTCCATAATTTTTGAATAAGATTGAAATGGTGGAAGTTTTTTTTATTTTTTCTTTATTCTTGGCATTTTTCAACCTTTACAAGTTCGTTCTATTAAATTTTTGATCCAACGCTACAGTTTTCTACCTCCATCATTGACTTTTTTTGTAAGTAGTTTAAATTGGTGTATTTATTCTCAATTCAACGATTTTTAATAATTTATATTTTAAAGACAATTTCATTTCATTGAAGAAACATTTTGTTACAAAACATTGCTTGTGGGGGTATCATTTTAAAGGACATTTCTTTTAAATTTCAAAAAAATATATGTAAGCATAAAAAAGTTTCTGAGGGCGCTCTTAGGTGTTAAGGGACAAAAAATCAATAACTTTTTGTATAGTAGGGGATAATCTCTGGAACTACTAGATCGAATTGAACAACTATGTATCTATATTTCTCTTCTCAGTATTGTTTTTGTAACCTAAATAAAATGTCCTTCAATTCATCATATTATGTCATGGCTTGTAGCAAAATGTGAAATTTGAGCCGTTCAGAGGAAAAGTAGTATAATCAGGGATTTTTAATTTTTGAGTTATATAATGATTGTGGTTCCTAGAGGCGTAATACATCTATTGGAAAAGTGGTCTAAGTGAAAGTTGTTAATGAGAAATTGTGAACAAAATTCTTGAAAAGTATAAACGTGATTTTTTAATTCGCTCCAACGGAAAATGTCGCAAAACGTCGATTTTTTTAATATTTACTTTAATGCAGTTTCTTCTGAACGGATAATTTTAATAAATAAAAATAGATAAATTTGATGATGGTAGTCGAAAACCGAAACGTCGGATCGAAATTTAATCAGGTCATTCTTGTAGGGTTAGCAAGTGACAATGACAATGTAGCATTTATTTTGAAATACCTTTTAAAATTACAAAATAAAAATAAAATGTCGCTTTTCAACATTCTAGTTTTTTCTCAAAATTTGCGAAAAAATCGGAAATTGGAAAAAATTCCAGCAGTATTTTAACAGACCAATTATTTAACATTTTCATAATTTAGCCCACATTGCATCTCTTATGGTTTAGAAGAACCCTGTAGAACGCATTCTTATACATTGTATTCGATAGGTGCAGATCCTCGTGCGCACTTTTATAAATATTTTAACACACATATTTTTTTGCAGAAACTTATAGAAAAACAACAAATATATAAAGAACATGGAAGTACATTAATATTTACCGAAAATCCATTTGCCTTGGTTATAATCACTCCATTGATGAAAAGAGCACATTCTCTTTCCTCATCAAAAAATATTGTGTTTATGGATAGTACCTCTGCCTGCGATTCAGAAAATCACGTAATCACTTTTTTGCTAACAACTTGTGCAGCAGGTGCCGTGCCATTGGCATTAATTATTTCGAAGGGTCAATCATACGAGTGTTATTGTGCAGGCTTTCAATTAATTCAAAAGGCTGTTCCAGACTGTTTTAGTGGCCAAGGATATCCACAAATTTTTTTTAACTGACCAAAGTATGGCAGAAATAAATGCAATACATAAGGTTTGGCCTAACAGTAGGACATTGTTATGTATTTTTCACGTACTTCAAGCAGCTTGGAGATGGCTTTGGGACCAAAAACATAATATTGCAAAAGCTAACCGTCAAACTTTAATGAAGGACTTCCAGAAAATACTTTATTCCAAATCTGAAGGAGATGCTGAGGAAGCATTTATCCAGGCCCTCAAAAACTCAAAATATGAAAATTGGACTAAATATGTGGAAGAATATTGGACATTCAAAGAAGAATGGTGCTTAGCATTTAGAAACCATCTAACCAGAGGTCATAATACTAATAATTATTCAGAAATCACTGTAAGGATTTTCAAAGATAATGTTTTGTGCAGAGTAAAAGCATATAATGTAATCTCTTTGGTTGATTTAACCTGCACTGCACTTGAAAAATATTATATTAACAGATTAAGGGAATTTTCAAATGGTAGAAGTAGTTCCGCGCGTCTCTTTCTGCAAAATCTTATTGGAAAGACCGTATATTTAAGAAAGGAAGAAATTACTCAATTATCTTTGAATGAATATCTTGTACCGAGTCAAAGGGACGTTGAAGAAATGTATTTTGTGAATGTATATGATGGTTTTTGCTCGTGCCCTATAGGCCAAAATGGAAGATTTTGCAAGCATCAGTGTGCTATTTTTAATTTTTTTGATGTTAGTTCTCAAAATTTCCCACCAGTAACGGTGGATGATAAATATGAGATAGCAAAATTAGCTTTGGGAGAATGTGCACCGCCAAGATCATTTTATGAGCCTTTTATGCCATGCAAACAATCATCATCTACCCAAGAAACGAAGTTCGAGGTAAATGTAAAACATCTGCACACTGAACTTGATACACCGATTTTAAATATCACCGAAATAGGTGTCTCAAACAATAAATTTGAACACGATAACTCCGATGGTCAATTTCACAGTTTGTGTGAGGAGCTGAAGAAAAATCATGAAAAATATGGATCCTCTGTTTCTGGAATAGTTTCTCTTAGGAAACGTCTCGGCAAAATTAATAGTAAAAGTCAATGGGAAAGTTTACTACATACAGCTGGTAATTCTGTTTCCCTGAAGAAGCGTCCTGGTGCAGCCATTAGGTACGAAATAATATCTATTGTTTTTCATTTATGATACCAAATATTGTTCATTTTTAGAGTTCAGCCAACTTCCATAGCCAGGCGAAGACCCACGGTCACAAAAGGCAGTAAACGATTGCCTTCTGGAAGGCCAGCCTCTGGCGAGAAAGTTGCAAGTAAACGCCCAAGGAATCTAAGTTTAAATATAAATCTTAACAGGGCAAACGCAAAATCTCATGGAAGGCATCATTAAACATTCGACAACAATTTATTTATTTTAATTCGTTATCGACCTGAATATTAGCATTTTATGATCTTTATATCAGGGTAAATAAAGTAGTATTTCAACAAGTATGGTGTTTTAGTTTTATTTATTAATTTTTTGCATGTACCAAAAAATTATATATTTTTTTCTTTTATCTCACGTGCAGGTTAATATGTCATAATAAAGAATTTCCGTTTAAATGATATTTTTCCACAGTCATGCGGAAAAATCAATTTTCCGCACCGATATCTGCGCGAAAAAATAGTTTTTTCTACTTGCGTGCGGAAAAGTTCACTTTTCCGCACTCAATTTAGTTTAGAAAGTGCCACTTTTCCGCACAAAAGTACTTTTCCGCACTACTTTTCCGCACCAGTGCGGAAAAGTAAGAATATCAAAAAAAGTATACAAATTTGTCAGACAGTAACTTGTATATTGATAATACCAAATTTAGGGGAACACGTCATGTTCGTTATAAAAAAGCGGAAAACTAATTATAGTTATTAAAGAATTATTATACAAAAGAAATATACCTACAAATTTGGGACACCCAGTATCATAAATATCAATAACTGCTATTAAATTGTTATTGTTTTATGCTTTTTAAATAAAATCTTGTTTAAAAAATCTATGTTTCTCAAGCGAATAAAAATAACTATTCTATTTGCCCAAATAAAACAAAATAGACGGTTCAATTTTTGATTTAGGTGCTTGTAGAAAAAAATTTGTTCCTAACTCATGCGGAAAATCTCTTTTCCTCACTCGACTGCTTGCCGAACTCCGCTGCGCGTCGATCGGCAATCTGCAATCGCGTGCGGAAAAGTATGACTTTCCGCACTAGTTAGGAAAATAACTATTTCCGCACTAGTGCAGATTTTTTTTCCGCACGAATGTCGTTGCGAAAAATCTTCCGTGCGGCTGTAGAAAAAGTTTATTTTAAATTTTATAAAATATA
>MU186735.1:3653-17599 GCA_016904865.1 Pissodes strobi | reverse complement strand
GGTTTTGAGGTCCTTAGTGTGCTTCTTATTGTTTCGACCTTTCCATTGGTACACTCTTGCATTAATTCCACAAGCTCGGGATATCTTAATCTAATATGCCTCAGTAGACCGGTCTCCGCCGGGTCACTCGGATCCGCCATTACCGCCATATCCCAATCCACTGGGATGTTCAAGGGGCTGTCCTCCTCTACCTTTACCGTCTTGTAGACTTCTTCTGGCCAGTCTTTATCAATGATCTTCCCCAGATCAACAAAGCTACCCCGATCCCCTTCTATTAGGATTTTCTTTACCATAGCAATGTCTTTTTCCGCCATCTCTGCCCTTGTACGTTTTACTTCCGCGAAGTCAGTTTGGGTTCCACTTTCCTTCTTACTTCCTTCCTTCCTGTCGTGTTCAACGAGGCGCTGGCTACTTATTATAGGTTGTGCACTATACTTGCGCCTTCTTCTTAATCTCTACCTTGGTATTTACATTTTCCTTAACAAGTTCACTCAACTCACTGGAGTGCTTAACCAGTTTGGAAATGAGTTCTCCAAGCTCTTTTATCATCTTGTCAGCATCTTCTGCTTTATTCGCCTCGTCAGGTTTTATTTCCATCTGGGTCCCCGACTGAACCCTTTTCCTTTTAGACTTTTGAGACGGCGTTGGTGAGTCTTCCAAAAGTACTATCTCGTCTAACCCGGACAAAGACCTCGTGGCCGCCCTTGGTGGCGTCCTCGCTATTCGATCCTTCCTCACAATTCCAGAAGCTGTCACCTGCAACCCGGCCTGGTTTCCTACCTGGGTTGCTGAACAGTCGCTGGCTGACGGTCGGGCGGGGCCTGTTCGCTCACCCGCGACACCGACCGGAACTGGGGTATCCCCCCCTACTCCGTAAACATTTTTCCATTTGATCCTAGCATCTCATTCCAATTTGGTTTGATGAAGTTGAAGAGAATAGAGACCCCTAGCCCTCGTTGCCTAATAGTGTCGGGGCCGGAAGAAGCAAGAGTCGACCAAGAGAGGTCTAAATAGGAAAGAGAGTGGTGAAAGAAGAGGTGGACTCTGTGCCCAGACAAGTTGAAACAGCACAGAGACAGCTACGGGGTCCGACCCCGGACTTGCCAAGTCCGTCTCACAAGATGTGAGCCCGTGGGGGAGCCTGTCCGCGGCAGTGACTTTAGTTCCGGACTCGCGTTTTTAAGCCGCGGCCTTCACCTTATGGCCACTACTAACCAGGAGCCTTGCGGCCCCTGGCCGTTCACCCATCCGCAACCTGGTGACGCGCCTGGCGGCTTGCTCAAGCCACTCCGCATTCGGAGACAGGAGCGTTTCTACATCTAACCCAAACTAACCCATTCAAATAAGCAGACCCTAAATAAACCTTTGTTTCATAATATTCTTGATTTGTTAAACAAGTCTTATTTAGAATAAGAAGGAGTTTATATTCTATTTCTAATAACGCTACTCTATGTATTTGCATATAACTACTAAGTTTTTGTTCCTTATGAAATTCATATGCATATGTCCTTTATTTTGTATTCTTAAGTAGTTATGTTAAAATTGTTAGATAGTATACACTGTCAACATGTACACCACAGATTGTTCTGTTTGTTAAGTAATACATGTTATGATTATTAAATAGTCGTCATAATTTATTATTATTCATTAGTAAACAGCAAACAAGTACTTCGTCAATCTTATAAGAATTCAATACAAAGACGTTACAAAAATCACTATATTAGTCGGAAAAAACAACATACCTACTCTAAGTAGTCCTACATTTTATTACGAGGGTTGCTAGCATTCACTATCTATTTATCAGAGGGTTATTAGTGTTCTTATTTAGATGCAAATGGTTGTTTTTGTAAGAGAGCTAATACAACATTCAGAAATATTCAACCATAACCATCTTGAAATTGTGAGTCGTGAGCTCGTTTAAGATGCGTCGTACGTCTTCGCTTAAATAGTGAAAATTAATGGTCCCAAACCGGACCGTTCTGCCGTCAAGATTTTATGACTCGGCGCTATACAAACATATGTAATTAGATTGCGTAAATCGTAAAAATGAACCGCGGTCGGTAAAACGAGCAAGAGACAAAGTCCGTCTAGGTGGGAGTCCCCTTCGGTGGAAGTAAATTAAAGGTAAGCCAGCGAAATGACTGATGTGGAAACGAAGGACTCAGGTAAAGGACGACGTACAAGGACAGACCCCCTGCCGATGGCGCAAACAACCGACATAATGTACGATGTTCCCGGGATGTCACATTAAAGTCGGCGATCGAGCACGAGCCACCGTGAAGTGACAGTATAATTAATATTCGTATATTTATTAGCCTCAACATTACTCCTAACGACACAATTCTTTCCCGCCGTAAAACGGGGCTAATTCGTACAATTTGTCGCTCGTTTTACGAATTAGATCATTATTTTCGATCCGATAACTAGCTAATATTTATATGCGGAACGAGCATCTTCTACGGAGATAAAAACTGACGTGTTTTGGGATTCACGCACTTTGTCACCATTCCAATTCAGCCAATTAGTTTTTTTAAATTTAATATAATGCAAGGAAGTTCATCAGGGTTCTTAGCGTAATAACTACGAATAAAAATTTAGTTAACATTGAATGGCAAAATTCACCAAATTAAACTAGCCGGCAATACGATTGACGGACGGTTTTTCATCCTTAATTTACATTTGTTATCATGCTTATTAATTAGTCTATCTATTAAGCGAAACCTATTAAAAAAATATCGTTTTGGATACGGTTTTCGAGTCCCGAAAGATTTTTTTCTAGAGTTATCTTTCAGTTACCATGTTCAAAATAACGCGTAGCTTAGATCTTAAAGTTACATTCATATATAATAATATTTTTTTCATTACTTTTTGAGAAGTATCCCGTTACTGCAACTTTACTACTTTAAAAACACGAATTTTAAAAATATCGTAAGAATGCCGCCATATTTTATAGATTTCACCCGTCAAAACCCAAATAGTTATTTATGGAGCAAGTGCAAAAAGTACAAGTTTTTGCATTGATCGTGATAATTGTCAAACGGGACCGCAGAACGAGTTTGACAACACGTAAGTGCAAAAAAGAGCATTCTGAGGATTTAAAGACCAGAATATAGGTAAAAAAAAATGTAAGTTACGTCTACCTGCAAATATGTTTATTTTTATCGGTATTGCTTTGTTGTCCATTGTATTGTTACACTATAATAATGGCAACTTTTGTCGTTTGCTGGTTTCCACCGGGTTTCTAATAAATAAATATAAGTCAAAGTGTCAAATTTTATTTCAAATTGTATTGCAATCTTATTGCACTTATATCAGGCATAAATGCAAAATACAAGCGATTCGGCAGAAGTTCCAAACCATATCAGGGCAGAAGCTGATCCCAATGAAGTTGAAAGTGATGTACGAAGCGGTTTATGAAAGGTTTAAGGCATGGTGTCAAGCAAAGTCAATCAAAAAATATAACGAAACTGACCTTTTGGCATAATTTTCATATAAATGAAAAGAAGTGAAACCGTCGCGTCATCTTTATGGTTCGAGTCTCGGTTCGAGTGTTATGTGGTAAAACTGATGCTGTCTTATTTGCAAGAAACCCTAGATATTAAGACTTATTCGAAGTTGATTGCATTTTTAAAGTGAAATTCAGTGGGATATCGACTAAAAAAGTCAAAAGGTATTTCCAAAGAAGACATACGCTAATTTTTAAATGAAGCGTAGGACGCATGTCCGTATAGAACGTACAGGATCGCACCTTGTCATAAAACGACTTTAATATAAATGTTAGCTAGAATACCCCCGTTACGTTTTATCTTCAATTATTTAAACGCTTCATGCATGCGTTTTATCTTCAATTATTTAAACACTTCATGCATGGCACTTCGCTCGCTACGGGGGCTCAAGAAACAGAAATTAACCAAGTGCTAACCAAAACTAACCCAAATTATGAAAAGCCTGTACATTTACATTACAGTCGCGCTATAAAATTTGCGATCTCGTACTTCCGATACGAATGATATGATGACATAGAAGAAAAATATTATATTTTAGTAGTAAGAATTCCACTTACAAAAACCGATAAGCCAAGATCGTTTGTTATTACCAAGGGAGTAGAGTAAATTTTCGTTGCCCACAAACATCCCACAGGAGACTTCTTTTACAAAAACAATAAGTGTCCTGTCCAACCTTTAGGAATAAATACTTTTGCCGAAATCCCTTCGGAAATTGCAAAGTTTTTTAAATTTGCTGGAGCCGCAGCTCTATACTGGTCACGCGTTCAGGCGTTCCTCTGCTGCTTTATTGGCAGATGAAGGAGGAGACATTTAAGCCTAAAATGACACGGAGGTTGGAAATCATCCACAGTTGCGGAAGGATCCCTTTGCAGTAAAGTAAAAACTGCAAAAATATTACAATTCGAATCCTTACCAAGAACAGAACAGCAAGAAGACCGGCGTTCAATTTCTGCAATATCAGACAACTTTGTATAGGGAGGGTAATGGATGTATCTTTAAGTGAAGCCCCCATCATCCTCTTTTGCTGGACCAACTAGCAATCGGTAAATTGATGATAAATCTATTCAAAATCAAGTGCTGTCTTCTCTTCCATCTAATGTTAATATAAGAAATTGTTCAAAGTGTAATGTTCATTTTAATTTTTCACTAGTGCAAAATAGTTGTTTATGCAACAAGTGTGTAAAGTGAATCTTTTTTTATGAATGGTAATATTGCCTACGGCTCATGCGACAATCCCATGAATAAAAAAAGGGTACTTTACACATGAGTAGCATACAAAATTTTTTCTACTATCGAAAAATATATGAAAAAATAAAAATAATGTTATATTACTTTACGCACTAGTGCGTAAAATTAATTATTTTACGCACTAGTGCGTAAAATATATTATTTTACGCACTGCCCTAAACGTCAAAAAATATGTCAGTAAACGTCAAAAAATATGTCAGCTTTACTTTACGAACTAGTGCGTAAAATACCTTACTTTACGCACTGCACATTAAAAAGGCCTATTTTACGAATCTTAGAGAGTGCATAAAATGAGTATTTTACGCACGGTAGTAGAAAAAATACTTTTTTCTTCAAACGTCAGTAAATCCGTCATTACTCGACTGTGTAGGCGGCCGTGAAGTTTCGTTTTTCCTCCGCCGGAGCTTTACTTTACACTTTTCCGCCGGCGGAGGTAAAAGTGTTGTCATAGCAACATAGATACAATACAAACAGACAACAAAATAAGCGTCAACAACTCAAGATTTATTAAACTACAATTTGTATTTATCACTCAATTTGTGACTGCATTTCTAAAAATCACTAATTTAGGAACAAATTGGTTATTATTTAATCGAACTTACTCAATAACTGCTTATCAATACGGAATTAAAACGCAATCGGAGACGCCATCTTAAAAAAATAATTATTGTTGACAGTGTCCACTGACAGCTTTATGTTAAATTCATCGACACCGGTCTAAGCAAGGCCACCTACGACCGTGGTCTAAGCCGCCTTGCGAACCCATTTATCTTTAATAATAATTAGATATTATTACTATTAAAAAGAGATGTTTTTGCATTAATTTGTCGGCATTTGAAGAAAAAACAGCATATTTTATTTGGAGGAAAAGTTACTTTTCATGGCTTGCTCTCTATTACGTTAAACACGAGCGCGCCATGAAAAGTATCACTTTTCCTCCATATAAAATAATATACTATTTTCCACTACTGCAAAGAAGTATCACTTTTTGAATGGAAATTCATTTAAAAAGAGTGATACTTTTTTGAACGATCGCATAAAAACCAAATATGCAACATGATATGTGAAGAAAAAAACAGTGAATCTTCATGTTAACCTTAGAATCAAATATGGGATTCACAATTTTTATTGATCAGTGAAAAATGTATGAAATTTGTAATTTTATTAAAACTGGCAAAATTATCGGTGCGCTGCTTGCAGAGTTTAGAACTTGATTCTGAAAAGAGTTCCGTTTATTTTGTTTTTTTGAAATACATTACTGTCTACGAGGGGTAGGAGAGAGTATGCATTTCTTTAATCATGCTTGCGAAGTAGTAAGTATCAGGTTTCCACAAAATTTCTTTATCTCTTATTTTTATAGTTTTTAGTTTATAATGAAAAAACAGTTTCTTAAAATTTTTCATGAAATTTTCATTTTTCCTAAAACCATGTACACCTACATATATTTCAGATTCAGATATTTGTGTTACACTGACTATAAAAACATAGAATTACCTCTTTTACAATTACATAGTACATAATTTCTTTCAATTTGTAATGAGATAGTTAATCAAGACCTGGAGAGAGTTCAAACTTGGGGCAACAGAAATTTGGTCCAGTTCAATGCAGCAAAGACTCATCCCGCCCCTGGCAACGCCTAACAGACAGTTACGATAGACGGCAAGAGCGCACCAGTTCGTCGTACAACTGGAAACTCCTAGAACATAGCTCTACAACAACTCCTTTGTCTGGTGTACTGCATCACTGTGGAACTCACTCTCAGGACATCTGTTTCCCCCTAATTACAACCTACAACCATTGAAGAACCGTGTCAATCAACATTTTCGCACACACACCGCTCGTTGAACGTCAGTGTGTGTGCCACAACCATAAAAAAAATTGTGAGTGCGTAAGACCACACGATACAAGTGAAAACTTCAACAAACGGGGTCATCGTTTGTCAGAATTTCGATCCGAGCCTTCGTTGCAGAGATACGGGCGAAAAACTTTTTTCCCCTCAAAATCACCCCCAAAATTAGAGCCACCCCCCGTATGGTCTAAGGCTCTAAGGCGCCCCGCCCCCCCCCCCCCCCCCATGGGACGCACCTACCATAAAAATTTCGACCCATACCTCCTCCCATTCTCCCGAAATTAATTATTTAAGTTTTTACTTCTCCCCCCTCCCCTGGTCAAACGGTGGGGTGGTGTACGGGGTCTCGTTTTCGTCCAGGATGTTCTTTTTTACCCCGGCTATATCCCCCAAAAATTTCAGTCCTCTACCTGGTACGGGAAAGGTTTTCCCCCAAAATCCCCCCTTAAATTAGAGCCACGGTACCCCGCCGTACGGTACGGGGTCCCATTTTCGGCCAGGATCTTCTTTTTACCCCGGCTATATCCGCTGAAAGCTTCGTCCCCCTACCTAAACGGGAACAGGCCAGTATGTTACACATCCGAGCGTGACGTTACATATCCGAGCGAGACGCGTGACGGCTCGGTCTCAGTCAACCCCCACAAAAAAAAACGCAAAACGCGCCTAAAGAAGTTTTCACTTAAAAAAATCGGAAAGTAAGTAAATATTAATTTACGAATTTCTTAAAATATCACCCTTGAAAGTTTTTGCATTTGCCTACCTACGGGTTATGGGTACGTCACTGGCCAGCTGGTCACAAAGAAATGTACTCTTTGCTTTTACAAAATATGGCAAATTATACTAACATACATATCTGAAATTTACAAGGTCATAGAAAAGCATCGAAATTTCATGAACGAAAAGGGGTATCAAAATTGTGAGAAATTAGTTTCCTGCTTTAGAAACTAGAGACTGTTAATTAAAATTAAAAGACAAAATTGGAAACCCGTTACCTAGAAATATAAATATACCTCTCCCATATAGCAGTATCTGTAAAATGTTTCAAACCAAAAAAACTGGAACAGATGTGTTGAGAAATTAAATTTTCTTATAAAACCTAAAACCTGCAATTCACGTATCGATTTTTTTACTCGTTCGCAATAGTTATTTTCCTAACTAGTGCGGAAAGTCATACTTTTCCGCACGCGATTGCAGTTTGCCAAACGACGCGCAGCGGAGTTCGGCAAGCAGTCGAGTGAGGAAAAGAGACTTTCCGCATGAGTTAGGAACAAAATTTTTTCTACAAGCACCTAAATCAAAAATTGAACCGTCTATTTTGTTTTATTTGGGCAAATAGAATAGTTATTTTTATTCGCTTGAGAAACATAGATTTTTTAGACAAGATTTTATTTAAAAAGCATAAAACAATAACAATTTAATAGCAGTTATTGATATTTATGATACTGGGTGTCCCAAATTTGTAGCTATATTTCTTTTGTATAATAATTCTTTAATAATTATAATTAGTTTTCCGCTTTGTTATAACGAACATGACGTGTTCCCCTAAATTTGGTATTATCAATATAGAAGTTACTGTGTGACAAATTTGATATTTTTACTTTTCCGCACTAGTGCGGAAAAGTAGTGCGGAAAAGTACTTTTCCGCACTAGTGCGGAAAAGTGGCACTTTCTAAACTAAATTGAGTGCGGAAAAGTGAACTTTTCCGCACGCAAGTAGAAAAAATATTTGATTACAAAGTTATCCTAAAAATCTTGAATTTTCCAGAGTTTGTGTTTTTAATAACATAAGCAAATTAATAACGTTGGAAATTCAAGAATGTGTTAATTATTTTGTGATTCATAATATTACATTTTAAATTTAAAAGTCTATTCGGTACAGAATTTTTCAATATACAACATCGTAAATTTGATTAATAACAAACTATTTTTTTTTAAACGAAACACTATAAATTTTGAAATGATTTGATATTTCGGCAAATTCTAGATACAGTTCATGTAACATGTCCTTCAACTGTTTTTCAGAATTTAAAGGAAAAGTCAACAACGCTATAATATTCATTGTTCCATTAAACAAAAAACACAACTTATAAATAATCAAATATTTGATGCCCATTTGTCCTATCTAATTATAAATGCTGACGGTTTAGGTTAGCTTTCAGTAACAAGACATTGCGCTTTATCAAACTTATTTCTCAGACTTTGTATGTACGTATATTATTATATAGCATGCAATGTAGGCTTTTTTTAAATTCTCTTCATTTTGTATAACCAATATCTTGCTATTATCCGTCTTTCTTAGCTTATTTATCCATAGGTATTTGTAATTGTTCTCGCTTTTTGCGCTTCCTTGAACAGTTCCAGATTATTGTTCACCGTAATACAAAACAAAGCCCACTATTATTTGTTGCTCAGAGGGTCGACCAGCATAATCGAAGAAGTTACATTATAACCGCATTTGACGCGAATTGTGCCGATTCATATTTCATTTCGTTTCAACCAGCATTCGAAGGGACGATTAATTCGTTGTTCGCGCATTCGAATATTTATGGTATTCGAATTCTTCGTTGAAAATCGAATGCATTCGAATGCAATCCAGAATCGAATGCTTCGATTATTTGTATTCGAAGAGTCCCTTCACTATCTTGAGCTTCTCTGGTACCAAAATATTTGCTTCGACTTCCTTGATCGTCAGTCAGCTACTTCAGTCTATATATGCTCAACTTTTCGATGCCTAAATTCTTTGCTGTGACGTTATCTTTTAGACAATCCGTCGATGCAGTCTTATTTAGACCGGAGAACACCTTACTTTTTAATACTTCCACGGATACACATTTGTTCTTTCTGTATATACCCTTGACTCACAGTTTCAATGGCAACTCAGTTTTTCCTGCTTTTCTCGATAACGATAATCATGCAACTGGTCCATTTACTTTTGCTTTACTATATATAGCTTCACATGCGACAATAGCTGCATACATAGTTTACTAATCTTCTCAATAATAATCACTTAACACGACTTATTCTAACTTCATTTGTCATTATAAATCCTATACTATGTTTATTTTTCTATATAGCTTATTAGCTTCCTAACTGTTTTATCTATATACTTATCTTATCAACACTCGGGCCTATATTATGCTTATTTATGTTTCTCTATATATTTTCCTTATTTATATTTTAACCTCCTAAGTGCCTTGTATATATCATTTTCTATGAGCACTTGGGTTTTATATTTACACTATTTACAGTGAAGCTACGGGTCTTTCCTAGCTTTTGTGTTTGCTTATTTTCTTCTTTTGCTTGAGTACTTGTTCCATATAATTATATTTTTTCTATCCTCGTCCTCTTCACTAGTTTCTCTATACAAATCTGTTGTATTGCTCCATTTTGGTTCCATGTACTTAACTATATATGTTTTTCGGTATGGACGTGTTGTTACCTTCACCAAAAAAAGCAGGTCCCACAACGTAGTTAACTTCTTTTTTTCTTCGTTTCAGGTGTGAACATGGACCCGAGATGGCGCCTCTGTCTTCCGCGACGCAGACCGCCCGTACTGGCGGCACTTGTGTACTTCGGCGACCGTCCGTAGATGCAGCACGGGGTCGTACTCTGCCTTCGGTGACGCTGACCGCCCGTAGATGGTAGCACTTGGTCGTACTTCGGCGCGTAATTCGAAATTAATGGTTTATCATATGTATATATTTTATGCTAAACTGGCCTAGCTTGTATTTATTAATTGTTTAATTGCTTAATAATTTACTTGATTTTATTATTTAATTTAATTTATTACTGATTTTGTGACGTAGATGCATTAAGATGGCGACACTAGGTGAAATTAACACGAAATCGCTTGGCGTGCGAGATATAGGCTTAATTTAAAGGTTTTCTAGTCTTCGAGGGAACTGTTTTATTAATAAAGTTTATGTGACCGGGGTTGTCTTTTATTTAGGTACCTATTCGTTTTGATATTTATATGGTAAGTCTTTCTGATTTAAGTTTGTCACAGATTTCTAAGGCACTTGCACTACTTTTAAAACATCCTCAAGAATCCCTCTACTGGAGATTTTGATACTACACTCGTAGATTCGACTCTCCCTACTTTTTAGAAGTCGTATAGGGTAGACCGGGGACAATTGAAACATTTTTACTTTTTGATTTTTTTTTCTCTGGAGTCATACCCGAGACGGGTTATATTAGTTGTTTCGTATTGAGTATGTCCTATTAGGATCTCTATTTTTAATTTGCTGAATTAAAAAAAAAAACGTACTAAGTCTGGTTAAAACGAAGATATTAAAATCCCTCAGTTTGTTTCAATTGTCCCCAGAGCGGGGAAACGTACCCCAGGGACAATTGAAACATCGTTTTATAGCTGATAAAAAGTCACAGTGATGTTAAGTTCAACTTTTTATTATCTTAAACAAATAATCACTCTGACAAACAATTATGACAAACATAAAGATCCTCCTCTTTGGTGCATTCCTCATGGGCCCGTAATTTAAATTCAATGCACTTCACCCATTTCTCTCCTGAGCGGCTGTCTGAATACGACTCTAGGCAAACTAGACAGTAAAATTCATTTTCGTCGCTTTCTTCGTCATTATTGTTTCAATTGTCCCCACAAGACATTTTCAAGTAAAATATAAAATATTTATTTACTCTTGATAAATAGACAAATTTAAACTAATCACAATGAAATTGGATTCGTCAAATTAACTTATAAACATATCAATAACTAGACACTCACCTTGAGTTTTGTTGTAGCACAATTATTCAAATAATAATAAATTTTACTTTGATATGCGTAACACGTTCGGGGAGATACACACGTACTCTTGCAATTAACACAGGAGACAGAGTGATCTCGATAAGCGGCGTGGTGAGATGATTCGCTCATTGCCGGCGTGACTAGATTAAATACCAATAGAGGACCAATATGACCGCTGTTTCTAACGTACCCTGTTTCAATTGTCCCCGGTCTACCCTACCTGTACATACGCTCATCCAGGTTAGGTAAGGACCTGATCACCTTGGACCTGTGTCCAGGTGTTCACAGATATGGGGGTTGTGGGATAGAACAACTAGAAGTGTACACACCTATGCGTGGTACCCAGCTAGATTGAGCGGAGTTAAAAGACCCGAAAGCCTGATGAATTTGGCGTTTGCCTGCGTATTTATATGTTACAAAATGATGAAGGCTGCATCATTAAGGAATAAGATCGCTCCCGTCTACCGCTCAAGTTGTTTATAATTAACTATGAATGTTTATATAACATTCAAGTTCAATCTTAGGACAAGGTTGATATTTAATTAGTAGGTTTATGATTTTTAGTAGTTCACAATATGCGGCCGGGCCGAGAATAATATAGAAGCGGGCGGACGCTTCCGGAATAGTCCCGATATATATGCGAATAGATATAAATAGGCGCAGAACGCGTGTTACAGTTAGTTAATCATTGAGTGTTGAATTTACAGATCTATTAGTTGTAAAGTAATAAGAGTAGTGAGTAGTTTAGTAGTAAAAATAGTAAAAGTTGTACTTTTGTCAGAACCCACGTAACAATATTATAAAATTCCTTAGTTTTTGGAAAACTTCCTCGGATTCGTCGAATTTACATTTTTCTGTGCTTATTTTTAAAATACCCTTTGTTTCAAAAATGTGACAAGAGACCAACGTTGTTTTCAAGATGTGTAATTTTAAATTCCAAACAATTTTATGTGAAATACTCTAACCTTAAATCAATTGTTTTCAAGATATTGATATTTAAAATATGTCAGATAGTTTCAGATTCTAGAGAATAGTTTGGTAACATAGCGACAATAGCTGAAGTCGCTGTAGTATTCACAAGATGGTTCAATGTTGCCTGTCAAAATTACGGAGCGTGTTCCGATTTATATCGTGTTCCGAAGTAAGAGATTTACTCATTGCTAGTTTTTTTAGAAATATCAAGCTCCATATGATTATGACTATGCACAGCCAGAGCCACTCAGCATTCAACTAAACGTAAATATTCCATGAACGTGTCAAATTGCTGGAATGGAACAAGTTAATTTAACCTTTTAGACTACAATAAAATTAATAGAAAAGTCCTTAGGTAGGACAGAGGACTCATATTAACTTAAAATATCCGCATTAATTAGTGTGATGTTTCACGAATTTCAATCAATTATAAATAAATCTTCATCGATAAAAAATGGGTCAACAACCGATTCCGTTTTGCGAAAGACAACCCACTTTAACTATTTACAAGCCGAGCCGAAGATAATTTATTATGCCGGCTCTGTATACCCAGAAAGGCGTTGAAGACTTAAAATACCCTGTTAAAAAAGTATTAGTTTTTCTTTTGAAATTGCCGACTGGCGCCTCTAAACGAACTAATTTATTAATTAGCTGGACAGTTAATTCGAAATTGCCTGTATGTTTTGCGGTTCAATTGTTGGAAAGCTTTCTAGTAAAGGTTCGAATAATAGATATCTATGTCCGAAATTCTAATAAATCTACAAGTAATTAATATATCAAGATTTGTTCTTCTTTAGTGTTTTGGTGTTCGGCCTCTTCAGAAACTAGTGTCGAATGAGACGTTTTTTAGGCGAGAAAATAATTTGCTGACCGGAATATAAAATACGTTGCCGTTGTTAGTTGCGTAGCAAATGAACCGAACTTCATATTTGCAAATAATAGTTACTGAAGCAGTTTTTGCTACTAAAAATATACCTCTTACATATTGAACCTATAGGAGCTACTTTATTCCTGATGATTTCAGAAGAAAACTCGCTGGCAGCGCTATTCATGTAACAAAATTCCAATTTGCTACTATACGTGTGTATACCTACACGCTCACGAAAATATTTTTGAAGATATTACTGCGTGAATGAAGCCTTGCTTACATTTACTCCACATTCTATTTGCAAGTAATTTTTTTAGAGATACAGCATTAGATCGATCTTTCATCTCTTAAAGAGCTAATTATCACGAATAATTAGCTGCAGTCGTTTATCTCCTACCTATTCCAAGCATCTCTTCCAAACGTATAGAGCAAGGCGAGCGACATAACTTTTATTACGGTGATTCTCTGTTAAGGCAACAATTCGACCCAAGTTTGCCGTAGTTAATACCATGATGACAACACAAAAAATTGTAATACTATAACTGCCGAACATTCTGACAGAATACTCGCATACTTAGACAGTGTCGCTTATTTTTAAACGATAGCTGGGTGTTATTCCGAACTGAGTTCCAGTCAAGCAGCCATCAAGGAAGCAACACTTGAAAATGCCAACTGGGATGTTGGCGAAACGTCATGAGACTACCAATTCTATTAACGAACGGATTGAAACCCGGAATA
>MU186734.1:49811-84976 GCA_016904865.1 Pissodes strobi | reverse complement strand
AAAAAGGACAATTTAAGTTAGTAAAGTAAATTTATAGCTTCTTAAAGGTCTAAACACTTCATTACTCGCGCTACGTGTATTTCTCTCACATTTTCTGCGAAATCGTCAGTTTTTGGAGATGGCTTTGCGGACGGAGTTGTCCTCCACTACTCTAACTGACTTATTTGGCGTCCTCTTTAACATAGCCAATCAGCCGGGTGCATTTCTCAAATGATTGGCTGCATTTGTGAGAATTTCTCTCATCGCGCTACGTCTGCCGTAGTACTGTTAACATTGAAAATGTTTCTGTTTTGCTGTTATGGGGCATCAAATTGCGAAAAAGTGCATGCTACATTTGCCACACATGATGTCATATGCGTGATAAACTACTAATCCAAACTAACCCAAACTAACCAAAAGTAATCAAAAGCACCAAAAAGAGCTAAATGTATCGAAACAGATTTAAAAAAATAAAGTAAGACTAACTCAAATTATACGAACTTTTGCAGCTAACCAAAACTAACCAAATACATTAAAATTTGTTATAACGTATTGGATCCGGTTCAAATTACTAAATTAAATTGGAACTAACTGAAACTAACCGAAGTGAGTGAACAACTAACCAAAAGCACCAAAAACGCCTAAACCGTACCGGGCAAATTACAAATATTAATGTAAGTTAAAATTAACTTAAATTAACCGAATTTTGGCGACTAACCAAAACTAACCGAAAATATTAAATTTGATTGCAACGTATCGAAGTCGGTTCAAGTGACTAAAATGAATTAAAACTAACTGAACTTAAAGAAATGCCTTTTTAACATTATTATATTTCTTAACATAATTATAAAAAAATAAAAAAAGGTGCCGATATGAAGACCTAAAAAATTACCCTCCACTTGTAGATAGGAAAATCTATTAATATATAACTAGCCATGACGTTGCGGTAGATAATAATTCTAACCTGTTCCGAATTGTTTTAGCCCGTTCTTTCGTTTTTGGTTACTTTTAGTTAGTTTTGTTTAGCCGTTTAATTAACTTTCGGTTAGTCTCAGTTAGATCCTATTTATTTTAGTCATTTGAACCGTTATAATAAAATTTAGTATTTTTCGTTACTTTTGGTTTGTCGCCAAAGGTCTGCTCGTCTTGGTTAGTCTTAACCTACTTTAATTTTTGTAACCTATTCCGATACGTTTTAGTGCTTTTGGTTACTTTTGATTAGTTTTGGTTTGTCATTCAATCAGATTTCTGTTAGTTTTAGTTGGTTTTTATATATTTTTAGAATTTGAACCGGTTCAAATACGTTACGAGTATAATTAATTTTAATGTTTTTGGTTAATTTCAGTTAGTCGCCGAAATTCGGCTAATTTAAGTGAGTTCCAACTTACTTTTTTAATCTATTTTGATTTATGTTTTCGCTGTTCTGGTTACTTTTGGTTAGCTTTGTTGTTCAATCATCTTTCGGTTAATTTCAGTTAGTTTAAATTTATTATAGTCATTTGAATCAGTTCCAATACGTTATTACCAATTTTACTGTTTTTGGTTAGTTAAGGTTAGTCGCCAAAATTCGGTTAATTTGGGTTAATTTTATCTTACTCCAATATTTTTAATCTATTACGATACGTTTTAGCCGGTTTCGGTGCTTTTAGTTTCTTTTGGCTAGTCATTCAATCAGCTTTCGATTACTTTCAGTTAGCTCCAATTTATTTTACTCATTTGAAGCGGTTCCGATACATTATAACCAATTTAAATGTTTTTGGTAAAATTATGTCAGTCGCCAAAATTAGGTTAATTTGGATTAATTTCAACTAACTTTAATATTTTTAATCTGTTCCCATAGGTTTAAGCCCTTAGTGCTTTTGGTTACTTTGGCCAGTTTTGATTAGTCGTGCAATCAACTTTTTGTTAATTACAGTTAGTTTCAATTTATATTAGTAATTTGAACCGATTCCGTACTTTATAACCAATTTTAATGTTTTTGGTTAGTCGCCTAAATTCGGTTACTTTGGGTTAGTTTCAACTTACTTTAATATTTTTAATCTGTTCCGATACGTTTTGGCCCTTTTTGGTGCATTTAGTTACTTTTGGTTAGTTTTTCAGTCAACTTTCAATTACTTTCAGTTAGTTCCAATTTATTTTAGTCATTTGAATCGGTTCCGATATGTTATAATCAAATTTAATGTTTTTGGTTAGTCGTTAAAATTCCGTTCGTTTTGGTTAGTTTTAACTTAATTTAATTTTCGTAACCTGTACCGGTACGTTTAAGCCTGTATTGGTTACTTTTGGCGAGTTTTGGTTAGTCATTCAATCAACTTTCGGTGAGTTTCAGTTAATTCCAATTTATTTTAGTCATTTTAATCGATTCCGATACCTTATAAATCAAATTTAAGTTTAAGTAAATAAACTAACACGATTTCACACGCGTATGATGTCATGTCTCAAATGTAGCATGCACTTTTTCACGATTTGAGGCCCTATACCTACTAGGATAATAGGAACATTTTCAATGTTAAAATATAAGAGTTGCTTTAAAAATACAAAAGGTCATGTGAAAAATTGGCAATTATTAAAACATAAACGGATTTTTGCTCACGCTAGTAGTGACGGGCATTTAATTTTTACCGTACTTGTTTTCTTTTCTCACTGTTGTCTTTATCCATATTTAGGTAAATAACAAAATTTTAATAAAGACATATTTGTTAAACCGATTATACGTGTAATTGAAAAACTGCATATTATTAAAAAATTATTATAAATCTTAACTGATAGGGTCTTTGGGGCATCTAAAAAATGAAAATCCGTCACCCACTTTTGTAATACAATAATTATCCGCACAACAATATCTCGCCATAGTAACGATCTTAATAATTATTTAAATCAACGCGACCAAACAGTACAGAGTACAGAATATCAAGGCGTTTGCACACTGACCGTAAATTCTCCCTCGTAGTGTAGCCACAACTGGCCGCGAACGAGATTGATCCGGATTCGCTTTGAAGGTAAAAACTGTCGGCGAAATTGGAAATTTGTCTCGAGTGAACCTACCGTATATACTTATTTATACCGTGACCTGAGTTGTAATTTTGTTTGAATAACGCCGCTTCAGCTATGGCCCCAGACCGTACATTACGCAAGCACAAATTATATAACATAAGAAGTCCGAACGTAGATGTTTAAAAGGTACAGACTTCATTTTTTTGCAAACAAGTTTCGATAACGTTTATGGATACGGATATTTTATCAAATTCATTTACAAATATTTTTCCTAGTTTAAAAATAAAATAGATGAAGCCTTCGTTCTTCGTTGGGTGACTTTAGTGTTCCAAAATAATTGTTTTCAGAGTTGTATGCTTTCATATTTGCGAATAAGAATGATTTGTCTAAAGTTTCAACTGCATTGGGAAATTGAAGACAAATGTGAATTAGAAATTCATAAATGGTATTTCTAAACCCTCTTTCAAGAGATAACTACACATGTAACTGAAAGCATTTTGAAGTCTCATATTTTCACGTCGACAATCCTCACTTGGCAGACTAACACCTGCTTCTAAATTTGTAGTATGTGTTTTCGTAACTTTCATCTAAATCGGTTTGCTATCTCGTGGTTGGAATAGATGAACGTCTAAATCGGCCTCACAATTCATATGATCTGAATGCAAAAAGTTTTGGAAAAATAGTTTTCTATATGCTCTTTCAAGCTGAATCGGAGTAGAATTTATAAAATTCCCACTTTGTTGTCAAATACTCCCAAAATAGTTCTCCAAACAGTCCTGAAAATTATAAAGTAAATAAACGAACAAAACCAGGACAAAAATAATCAAAATAAGTAATATTTATTGTCTAGAACGCTTAGCAACGCAGAAACATATAGCCACGAACTAGATTAAAGCCGCCGCGGCACGCCGATTCAGCTCGAGTACACATAGAGCGTGTGACTATATAAGTAGGCGCCAACCTCCCTAGCAAACCAGGAAAACTTCAACTCCTGCGTAATCGGTTCACATCTGTTCTAGGTAATTTGTGACACAAGTGCTAATTTACACACTGGGGCCAGAGCCGAAGCCCACTTATTCAAAATGTTTACAATTGAGGTTGACAAATAGGTAATAATGAATCCTCCACAACAATATAGAACATATCTACCACAGTAAACCAAGTAATTTTTCACTTGTAATACCACACGTGCTTAATTTATTTCCGGAAATTTTTTCGAGGCCACGAATATTTTGAAAATTATCACGAGCCACTGGCGAGGGAAAATTTTCTTAAAATATTCGTGGCCAAGAAAAAATTTCCTGGAATAATTTAAGCACGTGTGGTATTCGGTAAGAAAATTTTACACCATATTGGTTTTAAATAATATTATTTTAAATTTTATGTTTGTGCCTTTGACACGAGCTTTGAAAATGTAACTGTGAATGATTTTGTGTAGATAGGTATGTATTCCGTTGCCGTAGCAACCCAATCAAACTTAACCTAAATTTTGTGTTTTAGTGCATAGCGTGAGCGTGAAAAAGATGATTCGTTTTGGTCAGGAAAGTAACGAAGTTATTCGTAGTGAAATTCAGCACCTAACACCCGTAAATACTAAGAAGTCTAAAGCCAGTATTTGGAAACAGTTCACTGACTTTTGCTATGTGAAGTCTTATGAATTCGGTAAAATATACCAGTGGAGGTGTTGGCACTGATTTTGGAAGATTATGGTTTTATTTGCGTAGGAAGAATTCAGAGGATTACAAAAAGAGTGTCGTCAAAGTGTTATGGAATTCTACTGCCAAACAGTTACAAGAACAATTCTATGAAAAGAATAAACGGAAATTTGATTCCTTCTCGGACGTGGAGTTTGCGAATGCTAGAGCTGCAAAAAAACGTCAAACGTCGACAGTTGCAAATGGATCCCTCTAAATGAAAGGCAAGTGCATCAGCTTTGTCATTAGCAGAATTTTAAAAAATCATTGAACTCTAGGATGAAAACACTCCAGAGGGATTGCATTATTGCTTATGAACTGGCTTGGAGAGGTGGAGAAGGAGCTTCAGCTTGTTTAGAATATTTTGTGGAAGAAACGGATCATGAAGGAAAGCAGCCTTGAATATAATCCCAGCTTTTTCTAAAACTTCCCAAGGAGGATCGAAGAAACTCGCAGACAGTAAATGGTTGGTACCAAACATAATCAATCCAGACAGGTGTCCAGTAAGACTTTTTAAAAAATTATTGAGCAAACGGAGTGACGGAATAAAAACAAACCGTTTATTTTTAACCATTAATCCAAACTGGGAGCACGCAAATTCCAAAAGTTGGTACGAAAATTGTACCATTGGACACAATACCATCCTTTCCTGGTTCAAATCAGCGGCATCATTAATTGGAACTGACACGAAGAAAGTTAAAATTGCCAATAATTCTGCTAGACCTGTCTAGAGACTGTCTCAAATTTGGCAAAAGCTGGAGATCCCGAACAACAATTAATTAAAATCACGGGACACGGAAATAGCGAATCAATTAAATCATATCTACAAATAGATGTAGATCATCATCAGGGAATAATTGGAGCCATGAGATCTGTTGAAAATATTGTTGGGAGTCAAGAATCTCATAAGCCGCAGTCTTCTACGGTGTGCAATAACTGTGTGTTTCACATTACCAATGATTACATATAGCCAAGATGTTTCAAATTAATAAAAAATATTATATAAGTATTTATAAATATGTTAAATAAAAATATATAAGTTAGCAGGATTTTTAATTAAATTTTGTTAATGAATGAAAATTTCAACTAATGAATAATACATTATGGATAAATATTTTCTTTTACCAATTGTAGTTGCACATATATATAATTTTAGACTTTAACATTGTTTATTCTTTTATATTATATTAAATTTATATTACTACAATTGGTAAGAAAAGTATATTTTGATAATTTTGTTAGACCTATACCTAGTTTTCGTTTGTTCTTCAGTTATTTCTATTTTCTATTAATACAGTCTTAAGATATAGTTATTTTACTATCTGTAGTTGTATAGAAAAATATCATTTTGGGACTTAGTACCGTACATTATTTCATAACATGTTACGTCTAAGATACTACAACTGGCAGAAAATTCCATTTTCTTCAATTATGTTTGTATGTACATCACTGATCTATACAAATACATACAGTATTAGTGAGTTAAAATAAAATTTTGCCACGTTTCTATTTATCGACTGTAGTTGCGCAAAGTTATTATTATCAGATTTGACAGAGCTCATTATTTACTACTACGTTTAATAGATGTTACTACATTTGATATAAAATTATATTTTATTTATTTTGTTACATATGTACACAGATTTGGCGACTTACCTCTCATAATAGAATCTGAGAGATAAATTATGATTATGTGTAGTTGGTAAAAAATACTATTTTCAGATTTAACGTATGCTGATATTTTATAATATAACGCATTTATATTACTACATTTGGTAAAAACTAATCTTAGTAATATTTGTTACGATTTTGTGTGGTCCGCATTTATACCAATAGTATCCTAAGCATTAAATTTTGAATTTTGCCAACTGCAGTTGCACGAAAATGTTATTTAAATGCGTAAAATACTAGATTTCTTTACACTAAGGGCCGGTTTCTTCAAGCACGGATAACTCCATTCCTCAAATATTTACTGTGACAACGATTGTTAATTCAATTGTATCCATAGCAATTATTCTACGAATAAAGTTATTCGGACTTAAAGAAACTGCCACTTAGTATATTTTAAGTTACTACAAATGTTTTTTTTTTTAATTTTTGGTACAATATATTTAATGAGCTTTTTATAAACACCGCACTATGTATTTTCAGCACGGTTTTACCACAGCTTACCAAACAATCAGCTATCCAACTCTTGAAATTTGAACGATATGCGCATTTCCTCGCGCAGGCCGCCATTCTGGGTTAAAATCTATCAAATTCGACAGTGTTGGCTCGTCGCTCGTGGTCGTGTTAGATGAGTTGTTTGTGTTAGCCAGTGTCGTAGTTTCAGTTTAGGTATATATATTTTCTAGTTACAGTAATTAACACTGTACATACGTTCTTGAACAAACTACTTATTTTATAATATCTGTGTTTGTATATAATTGAAATAGATAAACCGCAAGGTGGACACGTTTTTGCCGCTAAAAACTGCAAAAGGTAAGTTTTTTTTGACAAGCATCTTAAAAATGATGTACTTTTGTAGCCTAGAAATATATTTCATTAATGTAAGCATAGCTGTTTTTACTGGAATGTAAGTAATTTTGAATGTAATACTTCTTACTATGATATTGTTTATCCTAAAATGAAGATTATGTTACAAATTACCTTAAACAAATTAATTGTTTTAGTAGTTATTTGTGTTTGTAGAGCGTGAAGTAACGGATTGCCGCTTGAGGAAGAATATTACCGCGGGGCGCGTGAACCTTTCGAAAATGGCAATCTTACTTCGCGCTCAAAAAATACACAGAACTTTTTCTATAGCCGCATTTTTTTAAATTAAATGCACATTCTTCTCTCTACTTATTCTGAAATTTTCAAATGACTTGTCATTTTTCGCATATTATATTCGGACATATTGAGCAGGAGTGCCAGCATCCATTGTAACAAATGCACGACTGTCATTTATTTATACTTTTGGTTGCCATCACTATCCATAGCACACTCGACGGAAAAAGTGAGAATTTTCTTTTCCATGTACGCTTTAGAGCATAAAATAAGGATTGGGTCGTCGATTTTGCGATTTCGTTTGAAATTACTAATTAGTTACTTTGCGCATGGCTATAAAAAACAATTATTGTACAGGGTGGCCCGTTTAAGAGGGGCCTATAACTTATCTCGAAAATCACGGGGGTTGCAAAGAAAATTAAATACAAAAGTTGTTCCTAGTAAAATAATCTTAATTTTTTTATATTTTTTAATCGACACTTTTTTATATATAGGGTGATCAAACAAAGTTATATATTTTTCAATGAAACACCCTATATTTTATTACATTTTTGGATTCTATTTAAAATTCTAAGCATATTTGGTGTATGATGTTATACCTCTAGAGTTAGTACTTTCACAGCTATAAACAATTGAAAATCGGTGGTTTGGTTACTTTCCACCCTGGTATCAAGAATACCATTAGAGATTGAGCAAACTGAATTCCACATTCCTATCTTAACTTCTCAAGAGCTATCTGACGGTACTAACTGGCAGGTGGTACGATGGGTACCAAATCTGGTACCTCGGAATGTGAATTTAATTTTACTTCATCTCTAATTGTCTTCTTGCAACCAAGGTGAAACTTAGCCAAAGTACCGATTTTCAACTGTTTATAGCTGTGAAAGTACTATTTCTACATCAAATATTTTGAGAATTTTAAGTGGAATCCAAAAATTTTATAAAATATAGGGTGTTTCATTAAAAAATGAACTTCGTTTGACCACCCTGTATATAAAAAAGTGACAATTAAATAATACAAAAATAAAAACAACCAAATAAATAAAGATCATTTTACTAGGAACAACTTTTGTATTTAGTTTTTTTTTTGCAACCCCCGTAGTTTTCGAGATAATGTATAGGCCCCTCTTAAAAGGGCCACCATGTACAAAATTAACATAATTTAAAGCTCATATCCATAACTTTTCAAACCTTAAATTATATTAAATATTAGCTTCAAATACATGTACCTCTAAATCGCTTACAAAAATTTGTTTTACATTTATACATGAGGTGTGTACTTTTATGTATAATCAAAGAAAATTCTACTACTTTTCTTTGGTATAATATAATAATGTTGTGTTAGGGCAAGGACATGGCTCATAAGTAGTCAAAGAGAAGACTTGTTAAATATGGACAGTGACAGACTTTATCAGAACTACAGGCGTTGCAGTATCTATTTCGAGCCAAAAATGTTTACAAACAGCCAGTTTTGTTGTTTAAACCACAATGCAGTACCTACGATTTTTAGAGCATTCGAGGATTCCTCAAAAAATGATCATCCTATTGTTCTTGAGAGCCCGTTATTTTATTTTATATAGATACATATTTGATAACAAACCTATGTTATACCTTAAATAATTATTTTTGTAAAATAAATCAATATTTCTATGATTTCAGTGGTTTATATTTCCTTTCTTCCCGCTTAAGACAATATCTTATATAAGAAAAAATTAAGTATAGGTACCTATATTTAAAACAAAAATTTGATATCTATTTTTTTTTTGGTTCAGCGAGAATGTAGGTACACAAATATTCAAATAAAAATTAATTAAAACCGTTGATTGCATCCAATCAACGATAAAACTAAAAAAAAAAGATATAATATCAAAACTCCAATCCTGTATATTTAAAATTGAATACTCCTTATCCCGGCCCTGTGTTTTAACCCGAAATGGCGTCGGTCACGTCAGATTTTTATTTTCACTTTGACAGGAGAGTCGGCCAGCTGATTGTTTGGTAAGCTGTGGTTTTACCCTTACGCACGCATAGACGGCTATGAAACAATAAATGTTTTCACATAGGACGTCATGACTAAGAAGGGTTAGAGAGAAGGAGATCAAACGCAATGTTATTATTTTGGTCATGAGCTTAAGATCTCACCACCAGAGGGCGTCCGTGTCTTATGCGATAGGAAAGATATATGGTTTCTTATGGACACAGTGGACATTTTTCACTTTTTCTTTATTGAAAACGTATTATTTGATGTTATTTAACCCATAACCACAGCTTTAGTGTATATGCTGTACCTTCACCATCGTAGTGCGGTCTCGGTGATGGCAAATTATAAGAAAAACATTTTATTTGTGTATGTGTCAAGCCTTCCTGTTCGGAATGGGCAGCCAAGATCTATAAAAATTGTAAGCACCATAAATCTTTAGCGATTTTGCTCAATTCGCTATCGCTCGTTGCCATTTCAGTTTTAGAGGCTGTGACCTAAAGTAGTTAATTTTTTTCATCAGATGTTTTTCCATACTTTTTAAAATCTTTTAAATAATTTTGCTTAATATAACGAGTTTACTTCTATAGAAAAATTTTGGCGTTTGGGTAAAAAATTAATAAAATATATTTATTCACATTATTTTCCATCATTTATTTTTTTAACAAGAAATTAGGGTAAAATGTTTATATGCAGTTTTATTTTAGGTTACCCTCTAACCTATAAGAGTATTTGTATTTATAATGAGCAAACCATTTTATTCTTAATAAGTAATATCTGAGACAATTAGAAATCATTACTGTATTATTCACAAGCAGACAGAGAGAGGATATTGATTAATATGATACAAAATTTATCATAATTTTCTTGATATGAAATAAAAACAATCAGCTGTATTCTCAAAATAACGTCTTTTATTTTATGATGCAAAGTACAAAACAACTTCTGCTTAGATTAGCTTTGTCCAAACTCATAGCCAATTACATAAACGTAATATAACACAATTAACACCAAGTTTTTTAACAAAAAACGCGAAAATTCTCTATAAGACACCGTGTTAAAAGCGTAGCGCATGGGATCGCAGCGCCAACTATTACAAAAGTATGAACAGAAATCCGAATTTCGGTCATTGTCGATTGCTCTCCTTACTTCTAGCCCTCCTTAGTCATGACAATATTGATAGCTCAAAATGTCAAGTAGGTATGTTATTTTTTAAAAGAAGTTAAATTGATTTAAAATGAATCGTTTTAAAAATCATGTCGTATGCACTCTGTGCAAACAATTGTCGGATATTAAAGAATATCATCGCTCCCTGTGCTTTTTGGACAAGCTGGTAGCGGATTGCGGCACTAATTAGAAGAAGAAAATTTATTTTGCCATTGAAATTTAAATAAAATAGTATCTAAATATTACCTTCTAGTCTGGAGCTGATCACTAGAGAGTGACCTAACAAACCCTATTTTTACCCCTGCCAGACTAGGGACCACCAAAGGAAAGAGTCTGAGGCCGATGCATCCAGTGGAAACGGCCCTAGGTGGTAGATGCATACGCCTACTTGCGTCGTCCGGTGAAAGACCACCCCACCAGAACTGGGAAGCGCTAAGTGGTTTTCCCGAATCACGTTCCGTTTCCGCGCTAGTGGTTCCGGATTCCACAGTAGGAATATAATAATATGGATATGATGGTGCTTCCAGGATCAAAATATTCCGGAGGTAAACTCCCCGGCAATTCAGATCTCCGGGCGCTGTGTGGCCCTGGGAGCCCTTCATTCCGCATTTCACAGACAACAAAGATACCCAACCAATTTGGAATTGATTTCTGCAACATAAGGCCTAAATACAAACATAAATTCGGTACACCAACATCTACAAGCAAATAGACCACTCATACTAGCCCTAACAGAAACACAAGTATGTTCTACAACAACAACAGTGAACTACCCTTATCCTGGTTACGACTTACATACCCGATTTAGACATAAGTTAGGAATATGCCTTTTTGTCCGAAGCGACCTTTCATGTCACCGCGAGGAAACACTCGAACCAAGCAACCTTGACGTCATGTGGCTCAAGTTCACCGCCAAGGGATTAACCAAGTTTATATGTTGTCTCTATCGCCCTCCGAGCGATAGAGCCTACCAAAGCTTTTTTTCAACGCTAGCTACCACTTTTGACTCAATACAGTTTGTTCACCCCAGTTCAGAAATAATCCTTCTGGGAGACTTCAATGCCCACAACACCAACTGGCTCAAAATCACAACAAGACCGACAACGAAGGTAGAGAGGCTGAGGCATTCGCCATCAGCTGCGGGCTTACTCAAATTGTAGACGAACCAACTCGAATCTCAGAGAGGGCCGAATTCGCCGCCCTCCTGGATCTGTTTCTAACCACCAATCCTGACCAGTACCAGGTTATAGTTGGTCCGGCATTAGGTACTTCCGACCACAAAATTATTACAACGGTTTGTGAATTGCCACTCATACAGAAGGATCCACCATTGCCTCGCAAAATCTGGCATTACAATTCTGCAAACTGGGACGATCTAAGGGAGTTCTACCTAGATTTTCCTTGGCTCGACGTCTGCTTTGGCGCTGACGACCCGTCAGTCTGCTGCGAAAAGATCACGCAAGTAATCTCCTCAGGAATGGAAGCATACGTCCCAAATTCCATCAAGTTACCATCAAAAGGAAAGCCCTGGTTCGACAGAAGATGCGAAAAAGCTGTGGGTAGGAAACAGCAAGCCTACAAGTACTGGCAGCAAAATCAGACCGCTGAAAATTGCAATTATTTTGTCGAAGCGAGAAACGAATGCAAGCGTGTTATCGACGAAACTAAGGACAAACACAATCAAAGGATCAGGAATAAACTTTTGCAGTGCCCCACTGACTCCAGGAATTTCTGGTCGGTAGCAAAGGCAGTAAGTAATAACTTTACAGAAACGTCTCTCCCGCCTTTGACGGACGAACGTGGCATCACGGCGACTACAGCCAAGGAAAAAGCAAACATGCTCGCCAAAATGTTTTCTTCGCATTCTACCTTAAACGTCCCCCAAGGCAAGACTCTCCCCACCATATCGAACATCAACACTACCATGTCAGAAGTCAAATTTCATCACCGTGATATTCGTAAAATCCTTAAAAATCTAGATACGCAAAAGGCATTAGGACCGGACAGAATACCTGCCATCGTGTTAAAGAACTGCGCCAACGAACTAACACCCGTTTTTTCCAGGCCTTTTTCCCTGTCTTACGGAAAAGGGCTTTACCCATCTTCTTGGAAAGTCGCTCGAGTGCACCTGTTCCAAAAAAGGCAAGAAAACCACGCCCTTATACTATCATCTAATTGCCTTGCTTCACCATTCACCATCAACGCGGGCGTGCCTCAGGGCGCAATACTTTCACCAACTCTGTTCCTCATCTATATTAATGACCTGCTGACCGAAACAAATAATCCTGTTTACAGTTTTGCAGATGGCAGTACCCTTGTCTCCCACTTTAGATCTGAAAAACCCTTACCAGCGACTGAGGCTCATCACCGCAGACAGGAGCAGATTACAGCAATTAATCAAGACCTGGAGAAAGTACAAACTTGGGGCGACCGAAATTTGGTCCAGTGCAATGCAGCAAAGACCCAAGCAGCCACGTTTACCAAGAGGGCCAATACAGCGGGCCCTTACATCATTATGGCAGGGTCGACCATTCCTTCATCCTCGTCAATCGGACTGCTGGGTATCTCGGTCAACAGCAATATGTCCTGGCATGACCACGTTGCTAACATCGCAAAATCAGCCTCCCAAAAGCTTGGTGCGCTATTTCGCAACAAAAAACTCTATACACCGCAGCAGTTGCTCTTGCTCTACAAAGCGCAAATAAGACCGTGCTTAGAATATTGCTCACATATCTGGGGTGCCGCACCTAGGCACACCCTAAAGCTGCTGGATTCCATTCAGAAGAGAGCTGTGCGTCTCGTCGGCGACCCGGAGTTGACCCGGAATCTAGATATTCTGGAACACCGCAGACATGTAGCCGAGATATCTCTGTTTCACAGATACTTTCACGGCAGATGTTCCCAGGATTTGGTCCGCCTCATCCCGCCCCTGGCAGCTCCTGTCAGACAGTCACGACAGACCGCAAGAGCGCACCAGTTCGTCGTATAACTGGAAACACCTTGAACATCGCTTCACAAGAACTCCTTTGTCTGGCGCACTTCATCACTGTGGAACTCACTCCCAGGACATCTGTTTCCCACTAATTACAACTTACAAATATTCAAGAGCCGTGTCAATCAACATCTTCGCACACACAGCGCTCGTCGAGCGCCATAGGGTCTCCCTTTAGTGTGTGTGCCACTGCCAATAAAAAAAAAATATCAGACACAGATACTCAATAAATCAAAATCAAATGAATGAAATTGATCCTAGTCCAGCTTATTTGCCCTTAAGGAGGAACGAGGTAGCCGAGGAATACCAAAAACACCTTCAATTTATAACTGCAAACTGTAATAATTTTTAAATAAAAAATAAGTAAGTACTTAATTTTTATTAATTTTGATTCTTTTTGCCTAAATAACTTTTAACAAAGTAGGTATGTGAATGACAAGCATTACGTAAAAAACAATTCTATGATTATGTCAAAAAATTTCCACTATAATTCACGCCAGGGTACCCCAGCAGAAAAAAATTCCGGATTGCTATGGTAACGCAACTATAATTACACATTTGATTGGTCAAAAAATGGTGGTGTGAATTTTCACCACAATACCAAAAACACTGTTAGCAAAACGCTAAACTTAAATCACTCTCAATGCATATCTTTATTTTGTCATCAGAGGCAGAGGCAAATTATTTCGTAATTAAAAACATGTATATCACATCTTAGTATATCCCATTCGTTAATACAATTTCATATTAAAGGATCTTATCTAACGTAATAGCTAGAAAACGGAAAATAAGCCATATATTCCCATATACTCCATTAGGTTAAATTCAAATCTACGAACCGTCTGACGTCATGCGCCAACTGGACGAATTTAGAACGGCAATTTAGCATATCTTGCATTCTTTGTATCATGAACGACAATCAACACCTTTAGACTGGGAGCCGATCAGGTATCAGGCGTGGTGCTCACTGGCGTCTCGCCGCTGTGAAGCGCCTGATCTCAAACTCCGCTCGTGAATGTTGTTTACATTTATATTTTTACTTCATACAAAGCTCTCCGCTCGCTCCGGGGCGCAACCAACAAAAACTGACCTAAACTAACCCAATCTAACCCAAACTGACTCAAAGCATGCCAAAAACTAACTTATCCAATAAAAAAATTGTAAACATCGGGCGTCGAACCACTTACTTTGCGTTATATGGACGCGAGCTTCGCCACCGAAAGGTGCAAAATTCCTGCTTTTCTCGAAAAATTGTATACAAACGCGTGAAGTGAAAAAAAATGTGTAAACAGATCAGGCTCCCCTCAGCGGCGCAACACTAGTGTCGTGCTCTAGTCTCGTGCACAAGGGTCTAGAGCACCTACTCACATTTCGGTGCAAAAGCTACGGACATGCGTAGTGGCGAAACAAGAATAGGTATTATTACGGCTTTGCATGGCCCTCTGCTCGCTTCGCTCGCTACGGGAGCGCAACCAGCAGAAACTAACCAAAGCTAACCCAAGACATGCCCAAAATTAAGAAAAAGAAAACAACATAACCTTTAAAAAAGTAAACAAAACAGGTCTTGCGACAGACGGGAATCGAACCCGAGGAGTGTGAATGACAGTCAGAACGTCTAACTACTACACCACCAGAGGCGTTGAAAGAATTTCGCTAGACCGTAAAGACTTGGGTAATTCTGATACATTCAGCCATTACGCTTGCTCGCAGCTTTTGCATCTAAAAGTTAGTAGGTGACCTAGATGCTTCTGTCGCGTGTCACTAATAATGGACTCGGTTGGGATCGGCATGGCCACGCGCCACATGGCGTAAGTATCGCACTGTGCTTTGCGTATCGCGGCAGCAATCTGTTTGATTAATTAAATTTCGTTTGTTTGTAAATTTGTGTTCACATAATAGGTTTAATTTGTTCGAAATAATCGATTAAAGTTAGTTGTAGTTCATAGTGGTTTTACCTGTAGATAGAAGAGGTCCAAATTTCAGTCTGTGTTGTGGGACTTACGGGTCCTGCCTATCGCCGGTGATCCACTGATGCCGAAATCGAAGAACTTTCACGAGATTTTGTTAATATGTTGTTCCATATATTCTGTGTTAGCCATATTGTGCCGCTCATCGATCCGAACACGGATACTCAATCGATTCCCTTTTTTAGGTGTGTGCCACAGGCCACGAAAGGCTATACCTAATATACCCGCGAGGGTACTGTGACCTGATATATGGCGTTGACCTTGACCTGTTATATGGCGTAATTATATCTATTAATGTAAACATAATAAATTCCATAGCCATTGAGCATCTACAAGAAAGTATATCTTACATTTTAGGTACCTAGTTTAAGAGAGGAATTGGTATAAGCACACATCTTATATTTAAAATTAATTTAAACAGAACTGTGGGCTGGAGAAAATACCTCATATTATGGAATTAAACAGTAAAACTTTGAACAGGAGATGTTATTTTTATTCAAAACACACACATTGGCTTCTATACGGCATATATTTGAAGGTTTGACACTATGTGGGAATTGTATGATGATTTGAAAAAGAACTTCTGTAATGTCATACAATATACACATGTCACTCTCCATTATTTATTTTACACCATTTGAAAACTTCCACATTCCGAACAAAAATTCAGTATAGACTCTATAAGCGACGCGTTATATTGTTATTGTTGGCAACTCAGTTGATCAGAAAAATTTATTACTAAAACAGAGTTTTAACCACAATACCGAAACATAATATTTGTACTAGACGCGCGTTTCGCCAACCATGTTAGCATCATCAGGAGATAATTAAAACTTTTATAATCATAATGCTAACATGGTTAGCGAAACGCGCGTCGAGTGCAAATATTCTGTTTCGGTATTGTGGATAAAACTCTGTTTTAGTGCAGGTTGCCCAAGGTTCCAAACCCCAACGTAGAAAAATTTAATTTAATCTTTGTTTTTTATTTTATTTTTTAGGTGTTTTGTTTTTCATATTTTTTTTCGTAAGAATTGTTTCTATTTGTTTGTAAAATGTATTTATTTATTACAAATAAAATATGTATTTTTTGTTTATTTTATTAATATAATGTACTTTTTTTTAATAAAGTGAGAGGAATGTGCTACATTGCGGCTAATTGTTGTACATTATTTTATTCGCAATCAGTCGCTGATACCATTAGTGTGGTAAAAAACAAAATCTATTTGCCATGAATCTGGTTCTCAGTAGCAGCAGTTCACTTTGATCAGCAATTTAATTTTTCTGTGATTTATGAACTGTCACTTCGTTCTGTTCTGAACCTAGTATCAGAAACTTATAATAAAGATAACTGTACAAGTAATGGATTGAATAGCGTCCTTCGATTCAATACTAGATACCGTCATCTGTCTAAAGTAATGCATTATTCCGATATTACAGTGTTCTATAGAGCGTGTATGAATAACATGCCTAAATGAAGAAAATAGTTTGTAACTTCTTATTGCAGACCGTAATAATTGTTCTATTACTTATGCCGCAAAAGAGTACAGAATGGTTGCAAAATACTGGACAAAGAATTTTTCCCGTAGGTATGGGTTATCGTAATATGGATCACCATACCGATTCTGGTGAATCAAATCTTTGATGTCATTTTTTCGGTAACAGCTTCCAATAACTGAAATAATTTTTACGGTGCAAAATGGTGCCAAATGGATGCTGAATGACAAGCTCTTTATTTGTTGCACGAGGCTAAAATTCATAAAAATGGTTTGCCCGTGTGAAGTTGGCGAACCAGAAGAGAAATCGAAACTTCTCGATAATGGGAAGATGATTCAAGTCAGTAATGATGGCATAAAATGATGCAAATTGGGTGCTAAATTGTGGGTATATTTTCATAGTTGGCACCCTTACGTGATTCGCCAACTTCACACATCTAATACAGGTTGTACACTATTCATAGCAGGTAGGTAAAAGTCCCCTGCAAGAACCTTCGACACCATTTTAGATAATACTGCTTATAAAACGAAAAAATATATAAATAACGAATCTTCTGCTGACATATCTGTAGGCACGTTTCGCGCTATTATGTTTAAATGCTACAGTCTCATATAAATTCATAACCAAGATTTTTTTTTTAAATGTGAAGTCCCTAAAAAGCAATGAATTTACCACAACTATTTTACAGGTATAAGTACATTTGCAAAACATATCCATAAACACAAATTTGCTATTCGATTTCTATATTTCCCCTGTGAATATTTAATCCAACAATATGTGGATTCTCATTTGTTATGATTTTATAGGAAAATACAGCCTAAATTGATAATTCTAATGATAAATCAACGAAACGGTCTTAATAATAGACAAATTAATGATAATTTAATACACTACATAGCAGTTACTTGTTTATATGAAATAGTAATACTGGTTTCTATTAAAACATAACATGCTATGAGTTTGTATAGGGTGGCAAAATAGCAATCATCCGTAAATTTAATTTGTTTTTTGTATTATAACAAATATGGAAAATCGCTCACAATACGCTACGTAAAAATTTTATAGTCTCTTGAGAGAAACCGTTAGCAAATTGTATAGAGGTGTTTTCCAAATACTGTCTGAAACCTTAAGAGGAAATTCCTTGTTATATATGATGGAAAAAAAAACTCTGTCCGTAAAAGGTTAATTTCAGATATACAGGGTAGAGTAAATTTTAATAGCATATCATGTTGAATGTGGGAGACGACTAGAGTTTGCTTCTCAAGTGACAAATTTAACTTGGTTGATTCTAAAATTATTGACTCTTGACTTTTATTTTAAGAAACAGGCGCTTTTCTAAAAATTGAAATCTTTATCGACTTGTTATCCAAGGACCAGATCTAGATCCCTATCGACCGACGTGACGCCGACGCGACGGGCCGCAATATAAAGCATGAAACTCAAAATTTAAGAGAGCGTATTAGGACTTTAGGTCAGTTAGAAAGTAAATTTAATACATGTTTTTAAGACGTTTATTTTAAAAATATTTTTTTGTATTTTTATTGTCACGGCTCAGCTCCTTCTCTTTCCTCACTCTTTTCAGCACTTTCTCCTCCAAGAAATTCTCAGGTTCGGCAAAACAGGAATATCTCAAATGCTTTGATCTTCCTGCAAGAAGTCTCTGTCATGGTCCCTGAGTCAAGCCCGTACAAAAGTCCGAAAAAAACATAGCATCTCAACAATCTGAGTTTGGTTGGTAACAACAAATCGTAGCATCTAAATAGCTCGATCATGCTTCAGATGACGGTTCTAGCCTACTGAATGCGGCATTTAATTTCAAGAGAGTCGACCCATTCCTTGTTTATTGTCATTCCGATATATATTGTGTACTGTCTTACTCTTTCTATATGTTGGTTATTAATTATAAATTGATTAGATCGAATGCTATTTTGTGAGATGGCCATTAGATTACTTCGTGTTAAGGAGAAACCCATAGTCGAAGCTAGCTTCCGTTACCTGTTCATGGTCTGCCGGAAACCCTCCATACTATCAGCCAATACCACCGTCTCATCTGCATATCTTACATTTTCCAAATACACATCATTACTTTAATGTCAGCCTCTACATCCTCCAAGGTCTGTTGCAGCGACGAGAGTATGCAATTCTGTCTAACACCTCTGTTTTCATTATGTCTTCTGAGTCTGCCTCTTGGTTTTGGATAGCTGATTCTAATATAGATTACTTATAACTCTCAGATTAGCTCATTTATGCCAATCGTCTTCAGGATGTTCATAAGTTTGTCATGCTGTACCATATCGATTGCCGTCTGGTAATCGATGCACTACCTATATAGGGATCCGAAGTTCGGCAAGAACCGAGGACGATCATCCTCAAAGAGTCCCGTTATGTGTAATTTCCATGCCTCTGATTTCTCTCTTTTCTTAACTATAATTTTCTTGTCCTTGTTATGTAATTTGTGTGTTGTTTTCCTTCTATACAATCCCGCGTATTCTTTGACCATTATGCTCCTTTTGAATGAATCATAGGTTCGTTCCAGTATGTCTATCTCATGGTACTGATCTTTAATCCAATTTTCCTTTACTCTCCTTATTTTTTTTTCCTTTGATCACCTTTCGAGTTGGTTCTATCTTTTATGAGTTGTAGGATATTGTTCGACATCTAGCCTTTCCTACTTACATTATTGTTTCTTAGGTATTCATCTCCAACATCCTTTACTGTTCTGGACAACTCATCTTGTGATTCTTCTGTATTAGTTATTCATTTAAAGTTATCAATATTTTTTGGTAGCACGTCCTTCACTCCTTGTCTCGGGTTTTTCTTAACCTTCTAATATTCGATTGTTCCTCGTGCGTCTTTCGGAGAACTTTCTTTATTCTTAATATGAATTTACCAACGAGTAGAAAGTGGTCTGATGCTATGCCAGCACCAGGATGGGTCTTAGCAGATTGGTAGCTGTTTCAGAATATTCTATTTACCAGAATATTATCTACTTTATATCTCACAGAGTTTCCTGGCCGGCCGGCCTTGCGGTGAAACCCCGGTATACAGGCGTCGCGTCGTGCTGGAAGTTCAAAGAATGTATTCAGAATGACATATTCTTCTTCCTCGGCGAATATCTTTAACCTTTCTCCGCGCTCATTCCTCATCTCCAGTCCATAATTGCTCAAAAATTGTCCACTTCTACCAAGTATTATGGTCATATCTTCCCTATTTAATTGTTTTGTTACGTCCGCTATCGACTCTTATCAACTTTTCATTGAGTGTACAAAACAAATACAAATACAAATATTTATTAGGTTCGAGCACTTCTTAGAAGACAGAAACACGTCATTACAGAGGTACCTAAATAGCACTCAAGTGCTTAGTAAATACACTCAAAAATTATAATGTAATACATATATATATATAAAAAAAAATGGTTTATTATACAAACATATAAAAAATAATAACATTTACATGAGAAATACTAAAAGAAAGTACCATGTCAAACAACAACACATTGTGAGTCATGAGTCCTTCTATAAGAAATTGAGAAACTCTTCTATGCTATAAAATGTGTGTGACAATAATAGTTTCTTAAGTTTATTCTTAAAGCGAATTAGACTGGATATGGATTTTATATTATCAGGTAGATGGTTATAAATTCTGCAGCCTGCATAGTTGGGAGATTTTTCATATGAAGATAGATTATGTTTATTTAAAGAGAAACTGTTTTTGTTGCGTGTGTTATAATAATGGAAATTTGAATTAGTTGGAAATTTATTTTTATTTGCATGAATATAGGTTAATATTTTAAATAGATAAATTGAAGGAACAGTCAGGATTTTATGTTTTTTAAAATAATCCCTACAAGAGGTTCTGTAGCATAAACTAAACATGTTTCTAATAATCCTTTTCTGAATTATAAATACACTATTAGCTTCCAAAGCCCGGCCCCACACAACTATATTATACGCAATTGCGGAATATACGAATGCATAATAGACACTGAATAAGGTATCAAGATTGACACTACACTTCAGGCTGTTTATAACATAAGCACCCTTATTAATTCTCTTACACACGCCATCAATATGTTTCTGCCAGTTTAAATGACAGTTGACAGTTAAACCCAAAAAGTTAAAGGATTCCGATAACTTTAAATTATGGTTATTAAATACAACATTAATGTTGCAGGCATCTCTTCTAACTGTTTTTAAATTCATTGCAACTGTCTTTCCGTGATTTATCATTAAGTTGTTAGTGGAACACCACGCAGAGAATTGCCCGAGAACCCTTTCCACCTTAGCCTGTAAGCCAGCTTCAGTATCATCGGACACAACAATATTAGTGTCGTCAGCATATAAAAAGACCTGACCCTCACTTATGTGGTCCGGTAGGTCATTAATAAAAATTAAAAAAAGTAAGGGTCCCAATATGCTTCCTTGTGGAGTTCCTATATCTTGTGAGAAACTCTCAGATACCGAGTCACCATTCTTTACAGAAAAACGTCGGTCCGACAGAAATGAAAAAATAAAAGAGGCAATATTACCACGTAGACCCATGTGTTCCATTTTAGTCACCACAAAACGCTTATCTATTGTATCAAACGCGCGTGTTAAGTCAAATGACAGGGTCATTACCAATTTTCCTCCGTCGAGTTTGTCTGACACATACTGGATAAGTTCTGCACAGCCCGACTCGGTAGATCGACCGCTACGAAAACCATGCTGACTATTACTCAATATTTTATATTTGCCAAGGAAATCAAAAATGCGTATATACACAACTCTTTCCGTAATCTTGGAAAAACTACTCAGTAGCGAAATAGGACGATAATTTTCAATATCTAATTCATTTCCTTTTTTGAAAATTGGAACCACAATAGATTTTTTTAACCTGTCCGGAGAAATGCCAGTACATACAGACATATTCACTAAATTTGCCAAAGTCTCGGAAAAACTATAAATAAGTTTTTTTACATGTTTCATTGATATTTGATCAAACCCAAAGGATGATTTGTTTGGAAAATCCAAAACAATCTTTTCCACTTCGCCACTAGTAACTAGTTCATAATAAAAAGAATTCGGCACAAGTCTGTTCCCCACAGTGCACGACTCGAAGAATCGCCCACCAAAATATGTATTCAATTTATTTGGAATTACGGTTTCAAGGTATGCACCAAATATTGATGCGACCTGATGGGATTCCGATATAACTTTGTTATTATTTACAATAGAAATTTTTTTCGAATTGTTGCTATTTTTACCTTGTATTTTATTTACTATAGACCAGACAGTTTTGACTTTATTCGATGAATCATCTATCTGTTTATTAAAGTGAGCAAGCTTTTCCGTTTTAATGTGGACATTCACTTCTTTTTTACAAGTTAAATATCTTAGCTTTGTTACCATATCATTACAATTATTTTTTAACCAGTTTAGTTTTTCCAAGTTTGAGATTTCCGAAAGTAATTGAGGCGAAAATCGAATCTTTTTTAGAGGCATAACTTTTTTAGTCAATATTGGAAAACCAACTTGAAAACTCCAACAAAATGAATCAATAAAATTGTTAAACTCGGTGTTAGTATCAGAACCTTGAAAGCCAGAATAACTAGTATTAAATCTAAAATAAAATTCATTTATATTACACGGACTAAAAGATCTTACTTGAACTGTTCTTATGTTGTTAATCGAGACTGGTAATTTCTCGGTTTTCACAGAAATGTGTTGAGCGTTATGATCAGAAAATCCCAAGCAAAAATTCCTTACATTCACAAGTGAAGGCATATTTGTAATAACATAGTCCAACTGGGCATTAAGCCTAGTTGGGTTATTTACCAGATTTATCATATCAAATCCCTCCAGTAAATCTATCAATATGCTACGGGATCTATTGTTGATCATACCATTAATATTTAAGTCCCCACATAATATGGTAGTTCTATAGCCAGCTGTTGATATGCTAAATATTTCGTTAAGAATGTTTGTAAAAATGTTAATGTTACCCGAAGGCGGTCTATAAATGTCAATCAAGCAAATTTCATTGATCTCAATGGCAGAACATTCGATGATAGACTCCACAGATAGGTCATTAACAGCCCGAATGGGACAGACTTCAGAAGCAATAGAGTTATGGACATAAATAGCCGTACCTCCATTTCTACCATCTGACCTGCAAAAGCTAGTAATAAGAGAAAAATCATTAATATATGTACACACAATTTTGTCATTTGATAACCAATGCTCGTCAATACACAGGATTTTAGGTTGATATTTTTGGCAATAAGTTTCTAATAAGTTAATTTTGTTTGACAGGCACTGAACATTAAGGTGTAAAATGGACAAACTAACATTACAATGATTACTTATTAAATCTTTAGAACTGGCTGAGAGGCTGCTTGTTGAAAATTTTTCTTTGGAAACGTAAATCTTCTAACTGCAGTGCCCTCTGGCCAAACACTTGCATCATAAACCCTTTGTGATTCGGATAATGGGTAGGTAATTTTAAATGAGGCAGTAGATGGGTCCTTTTTAATAAGTTTTTCACAAGAAAAGGCAATGTTTGGCATCTCAAGTTTAAGATAATTTAGCAACATGTCACTCGTTGTATCCGCCGAAAGCCGATAGACATGAAGGTATCCATTCTTCGGCACTGACTTCAAAGAATCAGTTGAATTATTACTCCCGATAATTGCTTTATTTTTAGTTATCCGTTTATGCAATTTGACTGGATTACTTGCTGAGGAATGGGCTTCAGTATCGATATTATTCAGTTTTACCTTGGACGCTGATAAAGGTTGACTATGTTGGTTCGCATTCCGCCCATTCACATGCTGCCCATCACTAACATCTTTTACAGGTTTCTTGATGCAAGTTACAGCAGCATATCCTGGCTGCGGGTCGGAGAATGCAGAAATCTGCGTAGTCAAATTGGAATTACTGGCAAGATTTTCGGTATGCTTAGCAGATGTCGTTGATGGCCCTGGTCGAGGAATATTTGTGGGACAACGTGGGCTATTATTTAATAATTCAATTAATAATTTCTGGTCGTTAATGTGACTTTCCAATTTAGTTTTTACCTCAAGGCAGCTATCCAATTTAACTCGCGCAATCACCAGTTGCATCTTTAATTTAACACAATCACTTTGTAAACAAACATGGTCGGTTATAACCTCACTACTGTCATGAAAAATTTCGTTGTCTTGTTCATGTATTATTGGGACACTTTGCAACTAGCTTTTAACTTCACAGAGTACTTTGTTGTGATCATAAGACGACGGAAGTTTTTGATACACAATTAATTCGATTAAATCTGACTTTTTCAGCTTATTTAACTCAGCTATTAACTGTTAATTATACACGGTCGCCATTTTCCCAGTCCGCAGTGAGGAAATAAACCTAGATAACGTTCATACTCTTGATTTGGATCACTAACATTTTTTTAGACATTGGTACAAAATTAGTGACACACTTCTGTAGCCCTTGCAACACAATAATAACAACCCCATTACGGTGTCCGTCCTTATCATCCTCTTCGTTCCCATTCATGTCATTTTCTGAATGGCGTTGTGCATCTTCCCGGCCTGGTACATCGTCCTGACGTTCCATGTAACTATCTTCATGATTCGCTTACGTATTTTCAACGATTCAGCTCCTCTTGTGTTTGCGTTTGGGTTTACATCTGTGCCGCCGGGGTTTCGCTTGTTAACAACCTGAGAAACCTCGTCCGATCTTCACCTACCGGATCTTGAGTTCCGAGTCCCATGATCTGTAAGCTGTTTAATTTCTCTATCACTCGTAATGCTGGTTTTACTAGGGATATCCAGTTGGATCCTTAATACAATAGTGTCCTGTTTTGCTTTCTGCATCATCATGTCGTTACCGTTACTTCGCTCTTCCGCCCGCGCCGCGCGCCATTAGGATTAGTTTCTTTGCCCAGCCAAAGCTGTTGGTCATTAAGAGGTGTTACTTTTACCGGTAATTAATCGGTCAATGCTAGTTTTGATACGCTCCGAGTATTTGATTTCCTCGGTACCATTCAAATTATTAAAACATTTAAGAAAATTATTAGCTTGCTACTTTCTTATATTAAATTTAATTGGAACTCGGTTAGTAACACTAAAGTTTTGAAATCCTAGCAGTTTCCGTTAAAAACTACAATCAAAAAAGTTACGTGTTTCCAAACACATATCTATTTATAGCATTTTTTCTATAAAAATACTACAAGCAATTACAGCTTGAAGTTTGAGGCAGAACCTAAATTGATATAAGACATATAAAACTATTGTCAAAACCAATAATAAAATGTGAGCTTGCGAATGATAAACTTTTGACTATTTAGGTTGCTTCCAAATCATGACAACAAATTTTGTTTCCATTACTACAGTTTCACAAACCAAATACAATTATTATCTCTTAAAACAATTTATTATCATTTAAAAAATTTGACATAATTGAAAATCTTTGGCATTCGATAGCGCCTTAATGACGCATTTTTAGGTAGAAGAAAGCTTAGGTAAACCTTCCGATGATGGTATTAGGAATTTGTACAGCCTTCTAATAGATATATTCTATATTTTTACACCAGAGAGAAATAGATAAGAGGTACTTGTTGAAGGCTATAACAAATTCATAAATCTGGCACTAAAATGAAAGGACAAATATTTGGAAAGTTATAATATTAATTATTAACTAACTCGGAAAGACCAAGAATAAATAATTTTAATATGTGATAATCTTTAAGAAGAAATTACCTGTTGACCATGTGTATATTCTACGCCTGCCACGAGACAAGTAGCTGCTGAACTTAATCTGGCTAATCCTCTTGTTGTAATATCATCATCCAAAAGGGGTGAATTCTCATCTTCTTCCGAACTCTCTGAGATATCGTTATTTAATACTGCCATAGGTACTGAAACAAAAAACATTTATAAATATTAAATTAAATTCACGCATGAAAAAACAGTAATTAAATTACTGTTGCAAATAAAATTTGGGGAAGCGTATAAAATTTGGATAGAGTTCGTTAAAGTTCTTGCACTTAAGTACCCACATTCAGATAAGCTTTTCCTGTTTCATGGTGGGTAACACTTACTACAATAGCCTATAATATGGAACAAATCCATTTTGAAGTTCCCTAATGGATTTTACGCGTGTTTTGCTGGCTATAAAGTTCCCGGTTTGTTTATCCTGAGTTTGTTGCTTGATTTTCTTATTTGGGTCAAAACTATTGCATATCCTACTTTTCCCTATGAAACATTCCTTTCAAAATATACTAAAAATTATTAATAATATTATTTAATTTACCAATAACTAAATTTGCGTTGTAGAATGGGTAAGTTTTTACAAAAAGTAAATTCTTTGTTTCCTTTATAGTATGCAATATTCTATTTCCACAGTGAAATGTTTTGTAGTAATATGAGGAGTGCATGAAAAAATTCTGAAAAGCCAGAATGAAGGTTTGCTGTCTAGAAATAGCCTAAAAGTATTGTGGTTGTTATTTGACACTTTTTAAGGCAAATGGCAATAAAAATCCGTTACAGGCGTGCGGAAAGTTGCTACATACCACACGGTGATGTGTACAGAAAATGACATTTTCTGCACTCAAACAGTTTCCGCACTGTTGAGCATGTCGAAAGCTGTTGCGTGCGAAAAGAGAACACTTTTGCTTGCTTTATAGCTTTCAATTAAAAACTAAGTTAAAATACAATAATATAGAAAACATTGTAATAAAAAACATAAACAATAACAAATAACGTGATTGTTATTGGACATAATTACGTATTATTTACAATTCTTTTATTAAAAATCCAATGGCTTAGGCCTCTTCTTTCTTTATTATGAAGTCCTATCAAAGAACTTGAATGAGCATGTCCAGCATTATTAATGTTATTCGTATTCTTCATTGAGGAGCTGGCTTCTGATAAATCCAAGGTTTTATTTCAAGTCTAACAAAAAATCTTTCATGTGGTCTGGCTGGTGAACATAACAGATTGTTTTTTATAATATACCTTTATTTAGTTCATTGGATAAGACAAGGCTGACTTGAATGGGTTTTTGTGTTGGGATTTTTGATCACTAGTAAGCTGTTCTTATGTTGAATATTATTTATTGCTAAATACGTCAGCATCCTAATCCAAATATAGCGTCCACTTTCATTAAAAGATACATATTATCATCGGGCGAGTCATTAATAAAATTGGAAATAACACTTTTGCTGAATACTTTTTAGTTTTTTGATCCAAAACCATTATTCTGACATTTCAAACAAGCAGACAGTTTTGTAAATCTTCCAAAGTCAACGTTTTTTCGTATTTTAATTCTGTACCTTGGAAGAACAAGGAATAATGTTCATTTCAGCTGTTTGGAGAAAAACAATGTTGAACAATTATCTTTTATATTTGTTTATATATATACAAAGTCTTTTGGTTTATTCTTTTCATTTGTGGGGATCTACATAAGAAAAATAGTTATTTGTGTATTTAGAGCGCAAAGTAATGGATTGCCGCTTGAGAAAGAGTGTTACTGCGCGACGCGTAGCGGAGCGCAGTAATCTTTCGAAAACGGCAATCTTACTTTGCGCTCGAAAAACACACAGAACTTTTTCTACAGCCGCATTTTTTAAATTAAATGCACATTTTTCTCTATATTTATTCTGAAATTTGCAAATGACTGTCAGTTTTGACATAATATGTTCGGGCTTCGGGCATATTTAGAACAAGAATGCCAGCAACAAACTGTAACAAACGCACGACTCTCATTTATTTATCTTCGGTTTCCATGACCATTCAGCACACTAGACGGAAAAAGTGAGAATTTCCTTTTCCTTGTTCACGCTAGAGCGCAAAATAAGGATCCACTGCATTCGTCGATTTTGCGATTCCATTTGAATTTAGTATTTAGTTATTTTGCGCGCGGCTGTAGAAAAACGTTTTTTGTGACAATGATTAAGGTCTTAGTGTTTCCTTTTAGAGTGTAAAAAATAATTGGACATAGTCCCTAAAAACCGAAACGCATCATGGTCTTTAAAGGAGGACATTGGTCCTAGTAGTATTAAAAACGGTTGTACATAGGCCCTTTTTCGACAACAAGGCCAAATTTGTTTAGACAACCTTCATTCATAAAATATTATAAAAAAGAAACACATATTAACTTTCTTCTTTTTGTCTTATATATCTTCCGAATCTACCTCTAAAGATCTTAAAGTTTTCATACAAGGCTCGATTATATTCGCTAATGAGTTACGTTGTTGTTTAAATTAAATTGTGTTTCCAAAAATATGAGACACTTAATTAAAACATCTTAAATTATACTTGGTAATAGACTGCCAATAAAACTATGCAGGTTTTCTAATGCGAATCTATTGACACAAGGATACAGATTCGCAAACTAACATTACGACGTTTAGCAATTCACTGTATGATATTATCGTATTTATATTATTCAATATTGATAAAAAGTTAATAATTATAATATCAGCATAAGAGTAAATATGGTCTAAAAGATAAGTGCCTAATTTCATGCTTATAAGGTATTTTGCCAACAGATAGGGTAAAGTTATAGTAAGCAAATTGTCTAAAGATAATGTCCATTAAAAATAGGAATCAGCATTTTTATTAATGTTATCACTGTTGAAAGAGATAAGCCCCGGGAAATAGCATTGCATGCGTTAATCGAACTTTATCTTCTCAGGTGACTTGAATTCCAGGGACGGATTGAGGCACCATGTAACTCCTCCCGTCCAAGAAAATACCTATGAGGGACTCTCATGAGTAGGCCCTTCGTCTTCTTTCTGGATATAAGTGGGTAGGGGTAGCTGAGTTTGTAATAACAGCGTACACCAAATATGTTATTATGCAAATAATAACAGAAATTAACATGATAATCCAAACCCATGGATAATGGTAGGTTTCATCCTGTTCGGGAAGAACAAGTTTGTTCTGGTTATTGACATATGTGCTAAATTTCTTGCAGGTCCATTGACTTAACTTTTATTGATATTGGATATTCCTGGAGATCTGACATATTTAAGGTCCGAAGTTGGATGACTCTGCCTGGCAGAAGGGTAGTTTCAGTTGCATAAAACGTTTCAATGCCAATTGCTATATGGTATTTTTCTGGAATGAAAATGAGGTAGCGTCCAGGAAGTAGCTCACTGTTTCTCATTCTGGCACATTTCGGTGATATGCGTAGGGATAGAAGTGGACAGCAATACATTTTGGGGTGTGATTTGATTGGTTGTTTGCGCATCAAACGGTACTGGTATAGTGCTACAGTTGGTGGCTCTGTTTGTGATAACTATATTTACAACACAATCTTCATTAAGTTCTAGGTGGTTCTTGCAATACTGGGTGTCTTCTATCTTCTCGCATGGTTCGTCTTCATATTTGTTTGTCTTCATTTTGCAGTGAGGACTAGGTAGGGCTTAGGAGGTGGTATGATTCTATTTTGAATAGGAATTGGATACATAAAGAAATATTGAATTTGAACAGGGCCCAACAAAGTGTAGTGAATCAAGAAGATTATTCTCTCTATGTTAAAGGTAAGTTGAATATCTAAGAACTTGTAAAAACTATGTAGATTTTTAAAGTATACTAATTGGTCTTTGCGATAAAGGGATGACATTTATTCTATCATTGGCTTTAAAACATTTAGCGTTGAATGAACCTTGTTTATATAGCCAAACGTTATAGTATAGCATTTATAAGTCGATTTAAATAATTGTCTAGGCTAACAAGAGAGTTGATTATTAAATTCGAAGCGTTTATTGCATTAATATTCTCTTGATAATTGGTAATAAGTTGCATTGTTACTAGAACATTAGATCTTATTTGAAAAAGGGTATGATTCGTTTTTGTCATTAAATCTTTAGCAACGGATAATTGATCATTAATTTTCTCCGTAAGAAGGTGATCATTTTTATCTAAGTGATTTAACACAGAACTGACCCTTTCGCCGTCTTCGTGATCAAGGGTTCGAAATAACCATTTAGATACCGTACGTCCGATATTAATGAGACCGCGTGTTTTCTTATTATTAATCACTTGCAATAATCTACCTATTTGATTCAATAATGACCATGCTTGTTTAGTTAATTCGTTGGGCATGATGCTATCATTTGTATTTGTGGTAATAAAGTTTAGTTGAGGTTAAAGGGTATTTGATAATTCAATTAAATCAGTAGTGTTAATAAAACTTACAAACGTATGTTTGCTTGATATTATCCTGCGGTTACTTAAAAAGAAGAGGCAAGATGGGATTGGTTAGTTCTTGAATAGATGCAGTTATATAATAGTAGCTTCTCTTTATAGAGTTAATCATTGTTGGTTATAGAGAAGGAATAATGAGAGAGCTAGTGAAAACTTCATTTTGATTCAGTGAGATAGAAAAGTGTTAATACTTTTTGCGTCTCTTTATATTATGCTTCAATATTTGGATGTTGATGCCTTAATTTTTTGTTTTGTTTGTGCTACAGGGTTGGCTTTCATATATTTCATTGTCAGCTTATCACGAGTTTTTTGTTTGTGATAAACTCCATCATCGGGGTTTAAAGATATGGGAGTTTTCCATGATTCATCAGTTTTTTTTGTAAATCTTGATCCTTTGTAGCATTAAATTTGGCATTTAGATTTGTATATTTCTCCTTCAGTTTTCTTTAATGATCTGTTACGTATTTTGAGACTATATCCTTTTCTTGAATATCAAAAGGATTTTTTTAATTAAAATATCCAGTGACTATTTCAAATGGGGGAAAGGACCCCGCACACTTTTAATGGTATTTTAAAGAATGACGGAATTTGATGAAATTTTAGTATGTTGTAGCTCTTGGCCTCCTGATGTAAATGTTCCATGGGCCCAAAACGATCCTATGACTGGTTTCCTAGCTACAGTGGCGAGTAGGAGTTTCTTGGAAAACACAAATAAATTAATTTTTATCTTAAATCGCTGTGTTAGATGTTACGCGATAATTTTTATGTACAGGGGGTACTAAAGCAAGGTTTTTAGTACATTTTGCCGAAGGTTCTAAACCCTAACATGGTATAGGGGTACTCAAAAAGTATAAGTATTTTTATTTGTTTACATACTATATAAAAACTGACAAAAGCCAACCTTAGCTTGCGAAAACCATAAAATATATATTTTTTTCTAATTAAGTAATTATTTATATACCAGCAAAAGTGGTATGTACGATGTTATTTAAAAACTGAACATTTAAATAATTTCTGGTAAGATATTTTCTTCCAAATTTCCAACATCTTCGACGCACTCTATAGCATTATTGCTGAAACACTCCAAATGTAAGGTGTCGTAAGTCTACAAGATCTAATATGGGAAATTCCAATAGATCATTTTCTAGTTCCATATATGTTCCCGAAGAATCTAAAGTATGCCAGGGACATTTAAGTGACCAAGACTTGCTTCTTTCTCCATTGCTAAATGGTCTAAAATCTATTGAATAGCCCATAATATTAAAAGGCAGAGAACTGAGACTTTTTATAGGCTCTTTAAGACAGTAAGCTGCCGACAATTCTAAAATGGAAAATGATGAACATTTTACTGATCAGGATTTCAAGTTACTAACATCTATGACCAGAGAACAATTTCGCGATCTTTATCATAATTATTGCGTTGGCCCAGTGGGTAAAAACGGCACTGGAAGACCGTAAGATCAGCGCCATGCTGGGAGAAGTTCGCGTCGAAGCCGGGGTAAGAGGGGGTTGCCCACAAGGCAGCTGCCTCTCGCCACATTTGTGATGCCTGGTGATGGACAGCCTCCTGAGAAGGTTAAATCTTGAGGGATTCTACGCACAAGCATATGCTGACGACGGGCTAGTAATGATCACGGGCAAGTTCGTGAGAACGGTCTGCGAGCATATGCAGGTGGCGTGTCGGATAGTTCAAGGTTGGTGTGAGGAGAATGGTCTCTCAGTAAACCCAGGGAAAACCGAACTCATTCTCTTCACAAGGAAACGAAATCTAACAGGTTTTATACATCCCATACTCTACCAGACGAGACTAAGCCTAAGTCAAGAAGTCAAATATTTGGGAGTTATTTTAGAGTGTAAATTGACGTGGAAGGGACACGTTGAACAGGTGGTGAATAAGACAACCGCGATTATGTGGCAACTAAGGAGAACGGTAGGTAGGAAGTGGGGTTTAAAACCTCCAGTGGATGTACACTGCTGTGATAAAACCGAGGATTTCCTACGGATCCGTGGTCTGGTGGCCAGCGGTGACCAGAGCCACTAATGCCCAGAAACTGGCCAGACTGCAAAGAACAACTCCCGGAGCAGCACTGAACATCATCTTGGGGCTGCCGGACCTCCCGATCTGGATTGAGAGAGAGGCAGTGGCGGCTCACAAAAGGATGAGCGACAGTGGCCTATGGCGAACGGACTACACAGGTAAAGGCCATACGACTATTGCCGCCAAAATGAGTAGGGATCTACCCATCATTGCGACCAAAGGCAATATTCCAGATGGCAGATTAAGATTGAGAAGGAATTTCCAAGTGGAATTTCCATCAAGGGAAGAGTGGCTGTCGGGCCAGGTACGTACGCCGAGCGGCGTACACTCATGGTACACTGACGGCTCATGGATGGCTAATACACAGTCATCCGGAGCCGGTGTATACCTAGACAACACTAAATCAGGAGAAAGCACTTCGCTGGGGAGATATGCCACTGTTTTCCAGGCGGAGGTGTTTGCTATTTTGGAAGTAGCAACCAAGGCGGAAGTAACAGAAGGTGTAGAGAGTATATATATTTACTCGGACAGTCAAGCCGCTCTCAGGGCGATCCAAAGACCCAGGGCAAGCTGTAAGCTAGTTCAGGAATGTAGAGACGCCCTAGACAGATTGGCTGTGCGCAAGGAAGTAAGACTCAGATGGGTTCCAGGGCACAGTGGCATCGAGGGCAACGAACGGGCCGATGAATTGGCAAGACAAGGCTCAATGAGCCACCTCGTCGGTCCAGAACCTGGTCTGGGCTTGAGTAAAAGACAAATCTCTCAGGAACTAAATAACTGGGCCTGGAACAAGACAAAGCACAATTGGAGAGGAAAAGAAGGATGCAGACAAGCCAAGGAAATAGGAATTTGTGATAGGTGGAGTCGCCTAAGGAGGAAGATGCTGGGAGCACCAACACTTGCTCGGGAAGATCTAAAGGATCTGGACTGGGAGGACGTCCTCACCTTTATCAAGGTGACGGGCCGTTTCAGTGCGGGCCGGGTGTTGGAATTAGCCAGGTAGGGGAGGGCGGATGGGGATGGTAAAAAGGGACTTATAGGCCTACTTACCGGGCTTCTGCCCCCCAACCGTTACTACTACTACTACTACTACCGAATATTTTTCCTCGAATGCAAAGTGGTACAAAGGATTCCGAAATTTTTATAATCATTTGGTTTTTATGGTGGTTTAGTGGCGTCTCGGAATAGGATAAAGACAATATAGATATTTTGTTTTCTGAATGTATAGTAGTGGTGACGTTGGTCTTTTTTTCTCCCAGGAATTGTCTTGTATCTTCGTCTGTATCTCCGGTTTCATTGGAAAGAGATTGACTCTTCTGATCGGTGATTGAAGTTCTTGACAAAGCATCTGTAACTGTGTTTTCTTTTCCTATAAACGTATCAAACTCATTTATAGGGTATGCTTTTAAGGGCTTTCTTAGATTGGCATAAGGTTCTTCACAATTTAAATTATGTGTGTATTGCTACTATTTTTTACGCTTGTTACACCTTCTGGAATATCAGAACGAGGATTTATTTCTGTCTTGGGAATATAATAGTCGCCATCAGTTTCAGCCTCTAAATCTTCAGTGTTATGCATGTGGAATAGATCCTCTTGAGTCGAACAGTGCGCGTCTTGTAAATCACTTTCACTTTTGTCTAAATATTCCAATTGTGTATCATCAAAGTTTTAATAATACTCTGAGTGTGTATCATTCATGTTATGGAATTCCTCAAATATAAGGTTGTGTCTAGGCTGGGATTGAAAATTTTGTGGCCTATAGGCAGAAGTCGATTGAAAAGAAGTATTTGGTTTTTGGACAGTCTGTTTCGTCACAACAGACATGGGGGTTGATGTTGGTTGAATAGTTCCTTTAGGTTTCCATACATTAGTAGGTGGTTGTTTTCCAAAAACTTGTTGACTTGAAAAATATCTGGGAAGTGGGACCTGCCTTGGCGTGATATTAATTGGTTCACTAAGGAAATGTCTTACATAAGAAGTTTGTGGTAAAGGTGAATATTGATTTGAAATAAATGAGGCATGAAAATTAGGCCTTGGTTGAATTCGGGTGAAGATGGGATTTAAAGTCGGGGAAATTTTTTTTCCATCCTTTATCATAGAAAGGAAATTTTCTTCCTCTAGCAGATATTGCATAGCATGTTAGGGATTTTTAAGCCTAATTGCTAGTTGCATTTCAGATGGAAGATACTTTTGAAATGTTATCAACACTAATTTCTCAATGTTATTTATTTGTGCCAATTTTTCCATTTGATTAAGTGTATTATCACTATTTATTGATGAAAAAATTAAGCTTCTTATATATTGATATCTAACACCGAAACTGTAAGAATTTTCATTAACCTGTGGTTTCATGTTATGTAATTCTTGCGGTAAACAAGAAAATGATCTTTGATCAGAAAAAGAAATTTTTCATATTTTCTTAACTTGCTGCCAAGTAGATAATTCAACACGACTTGACATAATAGTTAAAGCTTTTCCTTTTAATTTATTTAAAATAGCACGAAAAATTAATTTAACAAGCTTGGCATTATTTGCATACTGCGTAGGAACTTCATCACATGTCATTATAAAATTATTCAGTTCACATGGTTCGCCACTAAAAGTTGGTATAATATCAAGAAAAAGTCGTAACTCGAAATAATTTACTTCCTCCATGTTGATATTAGTATTTAAATGATTATTTGCTGTTGATATGTCAATTCTAGCTTATAATATTATTGATATCAGGATTATCTGGAAGTGGAGTAACTTTCGGTAATTCTTTTGAAATATCTTCAAGATCAGAATCTGAATCAGTATTTGAAGAACTGGACTTTTACGTCTATATTCTCGATTTTTATCTAAAGTTCGTTTAATCTTATTAAACATAAATAAAAATAAAAATTGCAAGAGAGCAACTTCTT
>MU186734.1:15484-29811 GCA_016904865.1 Pissodes strobi | reverse complement strand
AAATTTCTTAAGAAGATTTAGTAATCCTTTTAGCGCTTATTGGCATATCGTACTATTATTCAGAGCAGCTGTAATCTCATTCGCAGTATACTATGGCTTTATGTTACGCGTAGTTTCAAAATACAATAAATACCGCGATTGAGAACACGACTCTGTTTTAACGGTCTGAAACGCAATATAGGATGGATTAGTTTGGTTTAGATGGATTAACTCAATATAACCCAAACTAACCTAAACTAACCCATTATACACTACGTTTCAGACCGTCAAAACAGAGTCGTGTTTAGAGTCGTGGTATATATTGTATTTTGATATTACGCGTAACATAGAGCCATAGGATACTTCAATCAGAGTACAGTTGCTCTGAATAATAGTACAATATGCCAATAGACAAGACACACATGTACTAAAGTTAAAAAATGTAGTAGTAAAACTGGTGATTCAACTTTCTTCTTTTGATGTTTAACGCAATCGAACGCATTTCGAGAATCGTGAAACATGCTCACACATTTACATTCTTGTCTCTACACTTCTGCGTCAGTACATTTAGAAAGAAGAGAGCTTCACGTATGTCTAATCGATTTTGAAATCCAAACTGACTGTTGTTTATTTGGTGTTCGAATTTTCTGTAGATCCGCGTGTGGATAATTCTAGGAACAATTTTTAATACGTAAGACATAAGTCTAATGGTATCTTTCCTAAGTTAAATAATGTTGTTATTATGTCGAAACTTTTGCTCTCATTCGCTGCGATCAAGTTCAGTATTTCCGCGTAAATTTCGTCAAGATCGATAGCTTTTCTCTCTTTCTGCAACCTTATTGCATGAACAACTGGTTATTCCTGGACCTTTCATTTAATTTATGGTATACTGGTGGTGGTAAGTGAGACATGTCATCGTCGGAAAGTGTTTTAACATATTCCTGCCATGTCATAAGCTTGGCTTTTATGCCTACAATTATGTCATAGTAATTGTCCCTTAAGCTTGTTGCTTGAAACTTTCTGTATCAACTCGTCGCATCCTTATTTTTTTATGTATGTTGAAAATGTCAAACTTTTATTGATGTTGTTCTATCACTACGTATTTTATCGACATCCACTTTTCTTTTGCCTCTTTAAATCTTTTTCTAATAGTTCTATTGGTGTGTTTGTATTCTGTCCGATATGCCTTGCATTTCAGTCTTTCTGTCATGGGGTCCAAGATTGCTTATGTCATCCATTCCTATTTCTTGCCGCTTGTTGTGAACCTGATGTCTTGATTTTGGATTTTTGATATATTTTCTTTATTTCACTCGAAATTGCCCCCTCCATGTACAACAGATTTCTAGCTCCGATCTTACCTAATATAAATTATGAGGTGAGTGTCTGAATTCAGGATTTTCCTTCTGAATTCAGACATCTTATGCGAACTCAGCTTCTTCTGAATTCGGACTTTTGCTCTGAATTCTCAATTTAAACTCTTAATTAAACAAAAATCTATCATGGCCGTTCTACGCTTTCAGAACATGACAGAATAGTTTGAAATGTGATGGTAACAATCAACAAAAGGCAATATCATTTCTTTGTTCTTTCCCATCCTGTCCAAGATCTACATTGGTAATAATTAGGAATCATTATTTTCTTGAAAACTTCATGATCTTGTATTGATCTTGTCTTGATTTCAAGACAAGATCAAGACAAGAAATGATCCTTGTTTTTCAAGACTTCGATTATCAGATATAAGGCAATTCAAGTCTCTAGATGCTTCATTACGTGACCAAATGATAATATTTCATGCTTCTCAGTGTTGGAAATTACTTTGTTCTTTCCCATTCTGTTCCAGATCCTTACATTGGTAACAATTAGGAATCATTATTTTCTTGAAAACTTCATGATCTTGTCTTGATTTCAAGACAAGAAATGATCCTTGTTTTTCAAGACTTCGATTATCGGGTATAAGGCAATACAAGTCTCTAGATGCTTCATTACGTGACCAAATGATAATATTTCATGATTCTCAGAGTTGGAAATTTCTTTGTTCTTTCCCATCCGGTCCAAGATCTACATTGGTAACAATTAGGAATCATCATTTTCTTGAAAACTTCATGATCTTGTATTGATCTTGTCTTGATTTCAAGACAAGACCAAGACAAGAAATGGCCCTTGTTTTGAAGACTTCGATTATCAGATATAAGGCAATACAAGTCTCTAGATGCTTCGTTACGTAACCAAATGATAATATTTCATGCTTCTCAGTGTTGGAAATTACTTTCTTCTTTCCCATTCTGTTCAAGATCCTTACATTGGTAACAATTAGGAATCATCATTTTCTTGAAAACTTCATGATCTTGTATTGATCTTGTCTCACCAAATAAAGAATTTAGGAGAGGGGTTTCAGTAATAGTCAGATACCCGACATTCTTGCAATTTACGTGGTAACTATTATAGCTAGACCCAACAAACCTTATATTACTGAACTCGTCTTAAAGAGCTCTACCGATACCCGGAAGAATATACAGGGTGTCCCATTTAAAAAAACATTAATTTAATTTGCACAGTAGAATTTCGATGTTCAATTGTTTTTCGAGTAACACCGCAGAAAACTATATGAAGATCCTTACAACTTTTGTACTTAACATTTTTTTATACGAGGGTAAGTAAAAAAGTTAAAGGGGGGTTACATTTATAACCGGACACCCATTACACCAAATACCAGACCAGAGAGTTTTAGCAATACAGGATTGCCATTCTGTCTGTAATATGTTGAATGTTTCTCTTCCTGGACAGCTGATAGTCAGAATGTGTTGAGGAAAATGGTGTTAATATGTGTAATGAATGATAACTTAATATGAAAGATTACTCCTTAGTTTCGCATGGACCTACAGATCTTGAAAAATCGCAAAGTTTTACATTTACTTATATAAAATTTTAGCTACTGCTCAAGTTGTCCAAATTTTGATGCAGCACGATCATCTCATCTAGAAGGCTCGCAGCAGCCAAAATTTCATCAACGCAAACACATATAGGGCTAATCATTTTGTGAACCCAAGGTATCGTGTAACGTACTAGAAATACCCATATATTTGATCACGAATTAAAGTTAAACTTCACCTACTAATCTGCTATTTAAATTTTAGACTAACTTTCGTTCACCATTCTGTAATTATGAGTTAAACATTTTTCGAAATGAGAGGTATTCCTCCAATATTAATTGAATTTTAAAATTAGACATAAATCAGAAGAGTGTCATCATAATATACTGCTTATAGCACATAGAATATTAATACATCTCTAATTAATTCCGGGTAAAGTCCAGTCATTTACAATCTCGCTTCGTTGCAAATTTTGCAATGGTTTCGCCAGCTGCTTTAGCAATATTCTTTTATTTTAATGTCTTCTGGAAAGAGGAAAGGGAGTCACACATGTGCTTGTTTTAAACAGAAGTTCATATTTAATATAAGTGGATCTCAGGAGCTTGAACTCCAACTTTGTTTCGAAAATATGATCGGATATAACATGTGAGCTTTAAATGACATTTGCCCTTAAATGATCCCCTAGATAATTAATTTTGTAAAACATATACCTTATATGGGTATAATAGATCATTATTCTTATATTATTGTGACTGACTTTCTTCTTTTCCTTTTCTTGAATTTTTCAGAGAATTAGAACTTTTAAAAGTGAAAGAAAATTAAGTAACAATCAAAAGAAATTCACAATGGGCCACTTCAAGATAATTAATCTTACCTTACTTTACATATTAAAACATCAAAAAATCCCATATTATTCCGCTTTTAGTTGATTTTTAATAATGTAGCTTTCATTTTTGTTTAATTTCCTTTGGGCTTGACATTTTGGAAATCGAATTGTCATCTGGAGATGCCTTTTCGACCCACTAGGGATGTGCGCTCCAAACTGCTATGTTATCAATTTTTGGTTTATAATTATTTATTTTTGGGACCGTGTGCTGTAGATTAAACTAAAGATTACAGATACGGTATAGAGCGTGCCTGCCGGTGTTGCAGTGCAGAATATAAAAAAAATACAAATCATATTCGCAGGAATAATGGGTTGTTGTTGATAGAACGTAAAAAAATTCTTTAGTACTCTTGTTGAATGTGTCTGCTATGAGTTGCATGGAGCCTTGGCATTTGTGTGACCTGTAAGTAGATACAGATGGTTCATACACGGGACTCAGTCCTCCTGATTTTTTTTGGTATTGTTTTTTCATTGCCTTGAGTTTTAAACAAAGGCCTTGGGTATGTTGATGTTTTACAGGTTTTTATATTTTACGCGAGTCTTTTTTTCATGTATTCTTAGGTAAAGAGTACTTTTTCGACTGAGGATATTCCTTGTGTTCCTACACACAGAGTTTTTCGTGTTCATTCATTGTGTACATTTCCTTCCGAGCATTGGCGTTAACTGGAGAGCTGTCCATGATTTCCCATAGATCAGATCAGCCGATTAAAGCGTAAGAGATTTTGTTGTTTTTCTTTCGTAATTGCCGTTTAATTTATACCACGTTAGTAAGCCTTTGAACCTTTATTTCATGTTTTTCTTTTGCAAACATAATTTTTCCTGAGTAGGACATATTTCTCTGATAAGACCAGAAGGTTTAGACTATTTGCTTGCTTCGTTTTTTTTCTTAATAACCCTAATATTCGATTAACAACTACAACAAGTTTAAAGTTTTCTTTTTGTATTATTATAATTTACTAATTTAATAGCGCTCTATTTTTAATTTCACAGTTGTTCCTATTGTAACTAAGGTATACCTAGTTAGTATTGCGTCTAGTCCGAGAGGCGACCGTCATAATAGTGTGGTGTCTGAACTGTCAGGATTTTGCATGATAAAAAATATTGTTTAGTTGGGCCGATTAAGGAACCGTTGGTCGGCCGAGGATGGCATTGACCAGTAATTAATTGTACAGGGTCTTTCAAAAAATTCGCATCATATAGGAAACTTTTTTATTATTGTTTTCACAGAAAATTCTATTCTTGATAAAAGTTGATGCTTAGAAAAAAACTAATTATGACGATGCTAAATTAAGGATAGGTTATACAGGGTACTTAAAAAATACAAAAATTAAGGTTAAAAAAACAAAAATTTTGGAGTATCGGAAAACTTTCGAGAGAAAAAATAAAGCTTTTATTAAGATAAAAATTAAAGTCAAATACTATTTTTTCGAAAAATGCATCGTTGCTGAAAAAAATAAGAACAAAATTATGAAAAAGAGAGTTTTTTCAATAATCGTCATGAGTTTTCTCAGCAACAGTGCACTTTTGGAAAAAATGGTATTTGACTTTTATTTTTATCTTAATAAAAGCTTTATTTTTCCTGTAGAATGGTTTCCGATATTCCAAAATTTCGTTTTTTTTTTTAAATTTCATTTTGGTATTTTTTAAGTACCCTGTATAACTTATCTTAAATTTAGCATGGTCAAAATTAGCTTTTTTCCAAGCACCAACTTTTATCAAGAATAAAGTTTTCTGAGAAACCAATAATAAAAAAGTTTCCCGTATGATGCGAACTTTTCGTAAGACGCTATACAAGGTGATTCACGGTCGATAGTAGATTAGACATTTCTGGAGAACCACTTAACGGATCATTCTGAAAATTTGGTCGTTTACATAAACGAATATGCTCTACCTTGCTAACATATTGTCGACCGTGCAGTGTTGCCGCTTCTACTAAAAAGTAATAGCACAATCAAATTTTAAATGGAACTATATATTGTAAACGATTAATTTTTAGTAACACGTTTTATTTCGCCAATACACCTTCGCCAGTACAGTTATTATAATTACATAACGCCATGAGTCGACTCTGCTATCGTACAATAACTATATTTACGCCTTATTTCTAATCTATCTATATATTCCGTATTATATAACACCATACTGCGCCATTCGCCTTCCAGGGTTGTCACGTCCTCGCCTATTTGAATGTCGCACGTCGCCTCTCCAAAATTTGCTTGTTACATTCGGCCATCCTGCAACAATTAATGCCCTCATTAATTTAACTCGCCAGTAAATCAACCAGATCTTATCGATCTGTGCATTCGCCATATAACACCAAATCGCCTACTCTAAAGGTTTCGCCTGTGGTTGCAACCATATGCCTTTTATCGAATATTACCTTTATATTACGCCTTTGTCAGATTTTCACTCGCCTTTTGCTATCTCAATAAGAAGTTTGGACCTTAAATCGCCATAGCTCTCGCCTTTCGCCAACAGAGCATTCGCCATTTGCACCTCGCCAGTTAAACTCACTTGCATGCACCTTTCAACCTGACCATTCGTTCTTTGCACCTCGCCAGTCAGACTCACTTGCATGCACCTTTCAATCTAACCTTCCGCCCTCGGTGTTTTACACCTCGCCTCACCAAAAAGTCAGCAAACGCCTTGCTAGTAAACGCCAGCCCGCGCCAGCGGTTGGAAATAGTACGCCTTGGGCACCCAAAATTCGCCAAACGCCTCTCTCAATCTGAGAATCGCCTCAGAAGACCGCAAAGTCTTCATCGCCTTCGCCTGCGCATGATCCTGGACTTCCTTGCCTCTCCATTTCCACAATATCGGTTGATGGACGCCGATATCTGTCAAAAGAGGAAAGAAAGCCAGTATACAAGTCGCCAGGGGAAGAGCAACCAAATGCCCTCGCATTCGCCTGTAGATCGAAAGGTAGACCGTCAATCAGACACGAAAGCGCCTTTGTGCCTGTGTAACGGAATATATGTTAAATATATGTTAAATATAATGTTATGAAATATTTGTCTATTCCGCTCCATTTATTCTACCTATTTGTCAATGGTTTTCAATGTTTAGTACATTGATAGGCAGTTCAATTTTAGTATATTGATAGGCAATGCTTGAATGCTTGCTTAGCTTGACGCCGTATTTCTTACAACGGTTGTCACGTGTTTTGAACTGGCCAATGAAAAAAAAACGTTGAATTTTAAATTGGTAGAATATATACAGTTTTGAAAAATTCCGTCTCATCTTGTGTTAAAGCGTCGGCACGGTGAGTCCTAATAATTTTTGATCTTAAAATATCTTATTCATTCTGCATATTTTTCAATAATCCTTTCATACTTTAAATTTATAATTAAAAATTGTTTCCAATTCAGTTAGATATATTTGGCTTTTGTATTGCATTTTTAAGTAATTGTGATTTCAACAATTCTAAATTTTTTGGTGACCTTAAGGTTAAATACCGATTTTTTTGGTGAATAGTTGCGTTTCTTATTGGTCAAATTCGTGCAATTTGATAATGGTTTAATCCAAATTTGTCGAGAGCGGAATTATTTCATCCTTTTAAACGGTCACACACATTATTTAGATATTTTCATTTAGATTTGACGATATTGTTGGGAAGATTCGCAGAGCAGATTTTATCTTTTCCTGTTTAAGGTAGTAAATTGAATTTATAGTAGAATTTCTCTGGGTTTTTTGTAGCAATATTGTTAGTTATAGTAAATTTTTCGCTTTTCAGACTTATTTCATTACTTTTTCAGATTATTTGTTGCTTTAAACTATAATTATTATTGCTTATCGTGTCGGCGTTTGATCCATGATGTATCTATATTGCTTTGCTTATTAAAGAGGTTAAGCACGTGTAAAATTACCTGGTTGATTTTTTCTTTATCTATAAACATAGTTCCTATCTCAAAGCGAGATAGTAATTATCTTATCTTTATCTTTATCTTTGATTAATTGAGACGTATTTTACGTCCAATTATTGTTTATGTGCCAAGGGCCATCTTAATAAATTAAGTTACCTATTTGGAGTCATTAGACTTGTTTAAGAGAGGTTATACCTCGTTCTTCTTTTTTTTTTATTAAAGTCTAGTGATTTTCTATTTGAAGTTGCCGAGAGCCACTGTTGGACAAGTTCCATAATTTTCTTTTAAATTTCTAATTTCAATCATTATTTCTTTTAAATTTCATATTTCTAATTAAAGACTAGAAATACCTTGAGTAGCAGTAATTGTTCATAGTGTCATTTAATCATAATTATCTATAATTTTTGCTGAACTTAAATGGTAATTTAAGTTCTGATTATGTAACCAGTGAATTTTCAAGTTGTTGGTTAAAACCTTGTATATCAGACTGAGGTCCATAGGATACTCTTTTGTATAATTATAATTAGCTGTGTACACAGGTCTAAGACACCCAATTCTTTTTTTCATGTAAACGTTCAACGTTCCTACAAGACAACAATCACACAGATCATTGTGGTGACAGTCGATCCGATACCAGGCACGTGCAGACAACTGGGAACCATTCCTGGAATGACTGGTAAGCCCTGGACACGCCTATAGCTAGGAAGCTTAGGTACAGGCATTTGAGTTTCCAGAGGAGGTCCCAGACGATCACGCGGTTTGCGGATAATACAAGAACAGTTGGGAACGTAGGTAACGCGTTACTTATATGAAAAAATTGCAAAGACCTAGATTTTATTTATTTTAAATTTGTCAAACACCAAAGCTAATTTCAATTTCATCATTTTGGTAAATAAAATTCTCAGTGATCAATTGCATTTATAATCTAATTTTAAGCCAATTCTCATTTTTACCATTTTTGTTAACTAAATTCTCAGTAATCAATTATTGTATTTGATTGCATTTGTAATCTAATTTTAAGTCAATTTTCATCTTATGTTCATAACTGCAGTGCACATGGTACCATAAATTGTAATTTAACCATATAGTTAATATATAGTTGTTTTTAATTTACCTTTTTTTGATTTATCGCAAGTGGCGCCATATAAATATTAGGCCACCAAGGGAAACAAATCAATCCACGCCTTCAAATAAACTAACTAAATTAACTTATGCTCTATCCTTACAAATTGGTGAATGAGCCAAATAATAAGTTATAAGTACGACTGAGCTAGAAATTCATCACAAAGTGGGCAACACTAATTAGTTACAAAGTAACGCCCAACTAATTAATTAAAATAAATAAATACCATTTTGTTATAAATTGGCGCCCAATTTTGTTATACCTGAAAGCCGACACCGTTCGATCAACGCCATTTTATCATGATAATAATCGGTCATGGTTTCGCCGTCCAATTCAACCCTCGCTATCATCTCCTTGAGCAGCTGAACAAAGTCATGCACTCTAGGAAACGCCTTCCTAAGTGCCGCCTTCCAGTCTTCCCATGAGAGGCCATATTCAACGAACCGATTAAACCAGCCCCTTGCTGCGCCTTGCAATTTCGCCTGCATAAAATACGCTCTCTCATAGTTCGACCGTTCATGAATGTCGCCCAACTGATCAATTTTGCTCAACCACCTGACTACGTTACAGTCCCGGCTGTCAGGATCGAAAGGATCAATAAGATCGCCGCCTGCCCTTGCCCTTGACCCCATACAACCCGAACTGCAAGCGGAGTCCGCCCTATCGCTACAAGCATGCTCTACTACCGCCTGAGGAAAGCTCTCACCTGATTTATCGCCTTTTCTGATGCCCTTGGTACCGCCAGTACCAACGGCCGCCTTTTGCTTCACCGCCTTTGCCATTTCGGCCGCCACAATCTGCTGGATACTAACTGCCAAACCGCCTTTCAACAGCTTATGCACCATGGAGACTGTTTCGCCTTCCATCGCCGATTCGCCTTCGCCGTGGTCATCGTCGCTCAATTCAAACTCGTAATGGAGCTCTAACTCGTCACTTCTGCCTTCCTCCATAGGCAATCACTTGAAAAACGCCTTTTACACACCAATGCCAATAAACACAGTTAAAATACGCCACAATTTTTACAATAATCACTAATTAATTAGCACACACTTGTTTATTATTCTCGTGAATATCTGAAAAATCGCCAAATGTCAACCCACTGTCAAGGATAGCAACAAACGCCCGCTTTTTGTTATGAGTTTTTGTGATATCGCCACTCACACAAAAAAAAGAAGAAGATGCCACTGCGATTTAATTCGCCGAAATCGCGTATTTGACCGTTCTCCACAACAAATAACACAATACGTAGGTTATCCCGACTTCTGATCTGTAAACGATTAATTTTTAGTAACACGTTTTATTTCGCCAGTACACCTTCGCCAGTACAGTTATCATAATTACATAACGCCATGAGTCGACTCTGCTATCGTACAATAACTATATTTACGCCTTATTTCTAATCCATCTATATATTCCGTATTATATAACACCATACTGCGCCATTCGCCTTCCAGGGTTGTCACGTCCTCGCCTATTTGAATGTCGCACGTCGCCTCTCCAAAATTTGCTTGTTACAATATTATTGCATATTTGGATTTTGCGGAGAATTCTAGTCATATATCATAAAGGAAGGACGTCTTAAGAATTTATTATCAAAATGGTAATGGCCTAAGGACCAAACTTGTTGAACTCTCTAAAAATGCTGCTATTTGTAATTACGATATTTTAATGTTCATAGAGACTTCTTTGACAGATAATTTTTCAAATTTGGAGCTAGGTTTATTTAACTACACTATATATCGAAAGGACAGAAACACTACATTGACAGGGAAAGGAAGAAATGGAGGTGTGTTGATTGCTGTGCGGTCCGGTTTGCTCTCAAGACCTGTAAATCTGTCGGGTATTAAATCTGAGGAAATATGGGTTTCTGTTGAGTGCCACTTACTGAAGAAACTATTTTGTTGTGTTTTTATTCCACCAGGCGCCAATGCAGATGTATATGATTTGCATTGCAGTGCTGCCGAGAGAGCTGCAGAGGAATTCCCAGAGTTTTTTTTCTGCATTGCTGGTGACTATAACCTCCCAAAACTTTCTTAGTCCAATGACGTAATGGGAGCTCAAACAACAGGATACAGCAGATGTGCAGTGTCAGTGGTTGAAACATTTCCCTTCCTAAACCTGAGTCAGATTAACAATGTTCCAAATGCCAGTGGTGCGGATCTAGATCTGGTTTTTACTGACAATCCTGAAGACAAATTGGAGTGTGCAGATGAGGTGCTACTGAAATGTGATATGCACTATCCTCTCTTGCAAATCTATTTAAACTGTGATACTACTGTTAGGTTTTTGGAATATGAAGATGAAATTGAAGCTTTAAGAACTGTGATTTTGAGGCTGTCAGTAGTATTCTCCTAAATGTTTATTGGAATAAATTGTTAGTGTTGGATGTGAATAGTGATGTAGCTTATTTTAGCAGTTTTGTTAAATCTGTGATTAGCGTGTATACACCAAAGAAAAAAAATTAAAAATAGGTTTAGGTTTCCCACATGGTTTAGTTCTGAGCTGAAAGCCAATATTATTGAAAAAAAGGTAGCCCATAAAAAGTATAAAATGTGTAGAGCCACTGATGATTACAGTTTATTTAGCAATCTTAGGTCATTGTGTAAGTCTCAAACTGATGAGTGCTATAAATCATATATAAACTTTACTGAAAACTCTGTTTTTCCGGATCCCAAGAACTTTTGGAAGTACGTTAATTCCAAGATCCATGATAGGGAGCTCCCACCTATGATGATGTACAAGGGTGACTCATCGGCAGATGGGGAAGGCATGGCTGACCTGTTTTGTAAGCATTTTTCCTCTGTCTATGTTTCATCTGCTCATGGGATGGGAAACATGGGTGGGGCAGATGTATATATTTATGATATTTTTCCATTTAGGGATATGATTGCTGTAAGCCATCTTACATTGGGAATCAAATATCAAATCAAATACAGAGGTTTTTGAGAAACTTTATTCCATTAATGTTAGGAAGGCACCTGGTCCAGATGGCATTCCTCCTTTATTCATCAAGAGATGCTCTTTCACACTTTCACGACCACTGTGGATTATTTACAACAAGCCTCTTAGCACTGGCATCTTTCCAAAGAAGTGGAAGCTTTCGCATATTTCACCAATATACAAAAATTATGGCGACAAGGGTAATGTTGAGAAATATAGACCAATATCATTGATGACTCAGTTTGCAAAGGTATTTGAATCCTTAGTGACAGACTTTTTAACATATAAATGCAATAATGTAATTATTAAGCAGCAGCATGGTTTTTTGCAGGGTAGATCAACTACAACTAATCTACTTGTTTATGAGCAGACTCTGGTGGAAGCCTTGGAGAGGGGTGTGGCAGTTGACTCTGTTTATACAGACTTTTCCAAGGCTTTTGACAGAGTCAATCATGATATCCTGCTGCGGAAGCTGAGTCGATATGATATTGGTGGTTCTCTGCTCGTTTGGTTGCGTTCTTATCTAACTAACAGAAAACATCTGGTAAAAGGTAAATCTCACCTGTCAGGGGTCATTGAAGTAACATCTGGAGTGCCTCAAGGAGGTCACTTGGCTCCCCCTCCTCTTTAACCTATTTGTCAATGACATTATCACATATTTTCATCATTGTCAGTTCCTGCTTTACGCAGATGACCTTAAAATTTTCAAATGCATTGACTCTGAGAGTGATATTGGTCGGTTGAAAGATGATCTTGGCAGGTGTCAAGACTGGTGTAGTGCGAACAAATTGAGTCTCAACCTTGATAAGTGTAAATACATTCAGTTTACCCCAGAGTTGAATCCTGTATTACATGATTACAGTCTGTGTCATCATTTCTTGGAGCGCGTGGACACTGTCAGGGATTTAGGGATTCTTTTTGATGTTAAGCTGACCTTTAATGAACATGTCAACAGTTCTTGCAATGAAGCTCTTAAACTTCTTGGCTCTGTTAAACGTCATACCAAGCACTTTCAAAACATATGGGCTTTAAAATCACTTTACACTGCATTGGTGCGATCTCACTTGGAAAACAGTACAAGTGTTTGGTCGCCTCATTTTGAAGTCCATATTAACACTATAGAAAGGGTGCAAGTTTATTAAAAAGGTTGGTTTTGAACTAAATATAGGCTGGGATGAACTGAATTGTTCGGAAATTGCAGATCTTCTTGCCCTCGGGTCTTCACATGAACGTCGCAAGTTTTTCGACCAGCTGCTTGTCATTAAACTTTTGAGAGGTGCAATGGAATGTCAGGACTTATTGTCCTTGATAAATATTGGGGTTCCTGGTAGGGGCTTGAGGGAGGGAGGTGAGGTCTTTTGCTGTTGGTTTTCACAAAACCACATATGGGAAGCACAGCTCAATCGACAGGGCACTGAGATATACTAATGAGATTGAGGTTGATGTGTTTACATCGTCTGTGGCTCGGGTCAGGTCTCATTTGAAATAAGATATTGCATAAAGTAAATACTATTGACTACTTATACTATTTAACCTTAACTTATATGCAATAATAAATATGGTGCTACCTTTTATTGACATTTTAAAGCTCTTTCATCACTATTTGTTCCTGTTTTTGATAATTGCATTTGTATTTAAATTTTTATCTATACTCTGTTTATTATTGAGTTTTAATTCTGTCCATTTTTGTTTTGTTTTGTTTTTAATAACTGTCCACATGTTTAATTTTAAGTGAAATTCTTTACATCCATTGTTCGTTTATTTTATTTTTAGTTGTAAGATTGCTAACTTGTACTTATCCATATATTAAATTTGTAATTGGGCTTGCCCGTTTATTTTGAAAATAAATAAATAAATAATCTCCTATACCTATCTGTTACTGTTTTTGAAATATTGACAGTTGAAAATCGACCATTTACCAAGTTTGGCAGCCTGTAAAATCTAAACGGCTAAAGATAGAGCAAAATGGTTTGCACTTTCCTATCTTGTTTTTTCATAAGCTATCGTTTGATATTAATTTTTTTATTTAACCAGAGGTTAAGAAATCCCGGATAAATCTAACCTCTGGTTGAATCTATAATTAATGTCAAACGATAGCTTATGAAAAACGAAGATAGGAAAGTGCAAACCATTTTGCTCTCTCTTTAGCCGTTAGATTTTACAGGCAGTCAAACTTGGTAAATGGTCGATTTTCAACTGTCAATATTTCAAAAACGGTAACAGATAGGTATAGGTAGGATTATTTATGAAATATGTCTAGATTTCTCCGCAAAATCCAAGTATGCAATAATATAAAGGGTGTTCCATTTAAAATTTGACAGTTGTTACTACTTTTTAGTAGAAGCGGCAACACTGCACTGTCGAAAATATCTTAGCAAGGTAGAGCATATTCATTTATGTAATTGATCAAATTTTCAGAATGATCCGTTGAGTGGTTCTCTAGGAACGTCTAACCTACCATCGACCGTGAATCACCTTGTATAGTGTCTTGCAAAAAGTTCGCATCATACGGGAAACTTTTTTATTATTGATTTCTCAGAAACTTTATTCTTGATAAAAGTTGGTGCTTGGAAAAAACTAACTTTGACAATGCTAAATTAAAGATAAGTTATACAGGGTACTTAAACAAAAAAACAAAAATTTTGGAATATCGGAAAGCCTTTTAC
>MU186734.1:0-15084 GCA_016904865.1 Pissodes strobi | reverse complement strand
AATTCAATCATTTGTGGAGCCAAAGGCAATCAATTCCAGGGTAAGAAGCTTATTTTTATTATAAATCTGTGATTACCGTATTTCTTTATTTTATACTGCACATATAAATTTTTGGGTTTGGGTTCTGGCAGTCTGGAAATGTAGAGAGGGTGACCTTGAAAAGCCACGGCACTTAGGCCCCATTGGACCCCTGTGCTTCCTCCCCAGATCAACGAATTTATCTAGACCATCGCCCAATCTAGTGTTGTAAAAAAGGCAGCGATGTTGCCTGAGAAGGCTGTTCTGAGAAAAGCCATGGTTGGCCATCGTTCTCCCAAAACGGATTCCCTTAGTTCCCAAACAGCAGCGTCGCAATCGCAGAGTAGTTGCTCTACTGTTTTGCTGTCCTGTTCAAAGTATCTACGTAGAGGTGTTTCGCATCATCTAATTATATAGACATGTTTTCTTAGCTGCAAGTGTCCAGTCAGAATTCTCGCCATGAATCGTAGGTTCTTTCTTGATATACCCAGGTATGCCTTTGCTGCAGACTCATTTGAGTAGTTTAGGAGCTCCCTGACAATTCGACAGTTAGTTGTTTCATCCCATCTTGTCCTAACGTTTTCATGGGTGATCTTTTTTATAACATGTATCATCATAGCGACAGGTAGATTTGAAGGGCCAGCTCTCATAATATTTGACCGGCTGCCTTTCTAGCCACTTTATCCACTAATTTGTTATCTTCGTACTGTGCATGTCCCTTAACCCAGCATACAGTTTGCCTTTAATCTCAATGAAGTTATAGACCTTGTTTTTTAAACATTTTAAAATGACTTCATTACAAGCTTTACGGCACGTTTGTAATGCGATTTATGGGCAGAAGTGGCAAGGGTGGAGAATTTTCGGGAACGAGTGCACAGCATGTTCACATATATTTTGACACTCCCTCTTAGAGTTTATTATTAGAAGTGAAAAGAAACTTTAATACAAAAGTTCTAGGGTTTTTCAGAATCGGCAGGATATTTTTATGAAAACAAATAAATGAGCGTGTCAAAAAAACAAAAACTTTGGTTTTTTGATAGTTCGTTGCTGATTCCGAATATACCCAATTTGATACCTTAACCCGAGTATAACAAACCAACGAGTAGCGACATAAAGTGTCGGCACCTTTGATGTTCAAGGGACCGATTCCGGCAGAGCCGATGACAGTTGGACACCATATTTGTAAACTGCTCAAACCATGAAGTGGCTTGAAAGGAAGCGGTTCTGTCACGACACTATAAAAAACTTGAAGTGGAAAATTGCTCAAGTTTCATATTTGAATCTGACTCAGTAAAATTTAAAGCTTTTCTATAATTAGTGGTTTTCCTACTTCCTGTCACCCTTGTCGATAATAATTTCTCAAAGCTTTCATCATAAAAATATATATTACTTATATTTCTTCTACGATTTGTTGATAAAGGAATCTCAATATTTTCTTGGAATTGTATTTAAATAATTAGTTTCCTTTCGTGGGGGTGCGTTGAGAGAAAAATATATCCACGTATTTCATTTATCATGTTAAGAAGTTGCTGTGTCAACCTACATAAAGCACTTTGAGCTTAGGTACACGCGCCTGGTTTGGAAGTTATTGAAAAGGTGTAGCAGAGGTTTTTGACAGGTGGTAGAAAAAGATATACGTTTTCAGCGGTTCTCAAATAGACATTTCTTATTATACTAGTTTCAGCAACTCTTGTTATTATTAATAGCACTCCATTTCTTCAAATTACGATAAGTTATATTTACAAAAGTATTTGGTAAATCTTTTTGAACCTTTGAAACGTGGAGGAAAATTAAAACTTGCAACAGCACAAACAAAAAGTTTTTATTAATTAACTGTTATCAGTAGGCTGAGGAGTTGTAAGTCAGGAGTACTTACTTACCCCAGTTGTCTTAAGGGATTTTAACCCTTACACCCACTCTTATGAAGACAATGGTGTTAAATTATTAATTTGAATAAAAGACAACAATTTTCACTAGTCTAACAATGTTTATTAATCAAAGGTTATTGAAAGTAAATTTGCGGCGTAAATTTCGGCAGAAATGCAACTAAAAATGTTTAATAAACAAATTTTGACATACGGGTACAACCAAAAATAAAAAATTACCACCTAAAGGCAGGACTAAGCCGTCCCAGGGAGGGATGACTGACTATGCCCTCTATACCTAAGGCATTGGTCGAAAAAAAAAACTATTACTGAATGATGGTCTAACATTAGCAACCTCTCTTGTCAAGAGTAAGATAGCACCAACTCTTCATTCCCGCCGACCTTGTTCGATCTTCCGCCGTCTCGGTACTCTATTTACACTGTTAACAGATATACTCGGTAAAAATCCTAGAAGCAGCATTTAAAGGGATAAAATTTGAACTGTCTTCCCAAGGACATGAACTTCGGTTAACTTAACAGAATCTAGGACTCAATACTGACCACGTAATGCCAATGCTTTTAATTATTTATAGTTAAAGGTCGCTGTGCATTACAGTTATTATTATATAATTATACCTACATATACTAATAAGACATAACGAATATAATAATGCTTATAATAAATTAGTGGCTGCTATCATATAAACAATACTAGCTTTAAACTTTACGGTAACAATTTACCGTTACATAACCCTATTAATAAACCATACAAAAATAAATATGAGAACAATATTACTCAAATCTATGAGCACAAACTATCAATACCATATCTAGATCAAATAACTTAAAAAAAATGCTAATACCATTTTGCTTAAAGAGAACACCCACAGCTCTAAACGCTATTATTTACATACATACATATATACATAAGTTTTCATAAATCAGAGTAAATTATTATGAAATGAAAAATGCAATAATTTTTATCAACTATACATGACAGTTATAATTTTCAATTTCCGAATGCCTTTTTTTATCAGAACTATTACATTTAAGATGTCCATTATTAAATTTTAAAGAATAAAATATTTTTAGTCTTATAAATAGTTTTAATACAAACAACTGGGGAAAATTTGAACAGGGATGGAGAAATTGTACTTTTTCAAATATATTCACGAGATAATTAGATTTTTTTTCGCCTGTACATATGTTCTCAAACTGCGAGTTGAAAATACTTTCTGGTGGTGATGATAAACCACCAAAAGTACCTTTAATTGCATCAAAAGCTTAAAAATGCGACAGAAGTTTGTCTACATCAATACTAGTACATTCTCTGCTAAAAGCATAGCAAATGTCACATGAATGTGTCTCTGACTCCTTATTAATAATTTCTACCATGTCCATGGATTTTAAACTAATGAGAACATCATCTAAATTATCCCTACAATTCCTATGATTTTAGTGGAAATAATTCTGCACAAATAATTTTCTAAATGCACTTTGCATTAAATTTGAAAGCTTCATTTAAAAAATCTAACTGTGAATCAGATCTGTCAAATACATTCTTAAATTTATAAGAATTATAAAATCTAGAAGTAAAAGGCATATAAGGAGTTCAAGATATCATAAAGATTATTAAATTTTTCTACAATTTCAATTGTTGCAAAAGCGTCATTTGGAAGTGCACCCAAACTGGCAATTGAGTGGCTCAAAAGTTGAGCGGCATAACTCACACCCATTTTTTCAAAAGTTATGGGGTTAAGGTCAGAATTAGTGAGTTTGGATGCACACCTGTAGAGCTGCTTTTTATAACATTATTTAATAAATGACCAAGGCGTTTTTCTACCTTGAAAGTAAAAGGTGTGCTGCCTTAAGTTAGTGCGGGTGGCCTTAATTAAATGACATGGGTCAAAAATATAGAACATAGTCTCACCTCCTACCAGAAACTCTGTATTTTCAGGTGTAATTCCTAGACATTTAGTCAAATGAATAAAATTCGAGCCCATGTCACTTAATATGCCTTCCGCTTTTAAATATATATCCTTTAAATTTAAAATACAATCTTCTAAAATAGTACGAAGTTTATCACCATTTGGTTAAGTGCCTACAATCGATACAAACGATGCAGTGTTTATCCTTATCAGTCATTGATTTATTGCGTAGTCCTGGTTGACATTGCAGCTTTTGAGCATATATAGTTCGTGAGGAGGTAGAACACGATTATCTATTCTTAAGTTCATTGGTTAAATATCATCCAAATTTACCCATTTTGTTTCTTCATCTTTTGAAATACTAGGACCTGAAAGTGATAATGAGAATGATGGTATTGTTAATACAGTATTAACAACAATCATAAGGCTATTTAATTGCAGTCAAACAATTTCATGTTAGACCCAATAAAGTGTCTGACAAATTTCAATTAGTACAACTCAGATAAAAACTGGAACTATTTATGTGATCAGTAGGTACTTTCTGTTGGGTAAAGTTGCGGACATGAAATTTGGGGCACTACTTTGACATTTTGTGACTTTTTAACGAATTTTGGTAAATCAGGCTTTTACTTTGACTTCTACCTATATTACCTTTATTATTCCTTTACCGTTCTAAAAGGTTATATTATGTAATTTAAAGTAAATATCCCAAATTACCTTCAGCAAGTATGTATCTAATTTTTCAAATAATGTTGCATCAATACACAATCTTTTAAACAAATTTTACTAATACAATAATTTGGAATGAACACCTAACTATATTTAATAATAAAAAATGAGATAAATCGTCAGGACAAAATTTTCAAATGAAGCAATCGAATAACACATCAAAATTTATATTTTGTCGCCCATCCATTTTTCTGGATAACTAAATCCAGTCTTTTAGGCATTGAGGCAACTAAAGTCCTAGCATAGTCCTGGGTTAACTGGTTCCATGCTTCTTGGATTCTTTCCCGTAATTGTCGGCATTTTGCGGATGAAAATCATTGTTTCTATTTATTACTTTCACCATGTTGCCTCAAATGTTCTCTATTGGATTTAAATCTGGACTTTTCGAAGGCCAAGTAGCACTTGAATATTTCGTTGCTGCATCCAACCTGATACTCTTCGAGCGGTATGTATGGAATAATTATCATGCTGGTAGATAAAGTTACCTTGGGAAAACTCTGCAGTTACAGTCGGTAGCATAATATTTTCGAGTATATCTATATATGCTCTCTAGTACTCATCCACCCCCAAACATTCACAGAGAAACGCCCACTTTTGTCTATATTTTGGGTATACGGTTCATCAAAAGGAGTATTTGGGGGCCTATATAATCTAACGCGATCACTATAACATGATAAGATTTCGTCTGTAAACCCTGCATTATTCCAAAACTCTTAAATATTCCAGTGAAAATCCAATTCGCTGCTCCTTATGAAATTGAGATAAAGAAGGTTTAATAACTGCTGGATGATTTCGTAGATTAGACTTTCCTTTTATGCGACGTCGTGCAGTTCTGGCAGTTCCTGGAAAACGAGTTTCTGCCTTTGCTGCCACAGCAGACTTGAAAGGATGGTTTCGCAGAACACTTATTAAATTATTATCTTCCGCTCCTGTAGAAACTTGTGTTGGGCCACTTCCTGCCCTTCTTTCGAATGAATGAGCTTCTTCCCATCTCTTTTTAACGTTGTGAACAGTGCTTTACGGTACCAGGAATCTCTCAGCTACCCTTCGTTCAGACCAACCTTCTTGGATTAAAGTAACTATTCTCATTTTCTCGATTTCTGTTAATCGGGGTATAGCATAACTTTCATTACAATATTACAAATCAAAATTATGGTTTTGTATCAGCATGTCAGTTTCCTAGGTAATATCCTGATTTTGAAAGGTGATTTAATAGTATATTATTTTATATGGAGGAAAAGTGATACTTTTCATGGCGCGCTCGTGTTTAACAGCCGAACGGAGTGAGGCTGGTAATATAGAGCAAGCCATGAAAAGTAACTTTTCCTCCAAATAAAATATGCTGTTTTTTCTTCAAATGTCGACAAATTAATGCAAAAACATCTCTTTTTAATAGTAATAATATCTAATTATTATTAAAGATAAATGGGTTCGCAAGGCGGCTTAGACCACGGTCGTAGGTGGCCTTGCTTAGACCGGTGTCGGTGAATGTAATATAAAGCTGTCAGTGGACACTGTCAACAATAATTATTTTTTTTAAGATTGGGTCTCCGATTGCGTTTTAATTCCGTATTGATAAGCAGTTATTGAGTAAGTTCGATTAAATAATAACCAATTTGTTCCTAAATTAGTGATTTTTAGAAATGCAGTCACAAATTGAGTGATAAATACAAATTGTAGTTTAATAAATCTTGAGTTATTGACGCTTATTTTGTTGTCTGTTTGTATTGTATCTATGTTGCTATGACAACACTTTTACCTCCGCCGGCGGAAAAGTGAAAAGTAAAGCTCCGGCGGAGGAAAAACGAAACTTCACGGTCGCCTACACAGTCGAGTAATGACGGATTTACTGACGTTTGAAGAAAAAAGTAATTTTTACAATAGAAAAAAGTGCTGCCCCAATTTTTATGTCCGCAACTGTACATGACTCATAAAACCAGGTAGTGTTTCTAGTACACATTGTTTATTGAATTAATGTGATTATAGGATGAGGTGAAATATCTGAATTTTGAGTACCTATCAGGCAAGCTATCAGGGTAATTACTGTTTTGTAACTCACTTGTGTAACTAATAAATCCAACCAATAAAATTATTGTACTCATGGAATTCAAAATGCTGTTGCTAAATTCAGTCATAATGATTAGACAAACAAAATAGCTGTAGCAGTTTGTGCCATTAGAAGCAATCTAATACTGTAATTTTTTTATAATCAATTATTAATTGCTATAAAGATTTACCTGGAAGGTTCTTGATTTTCTTTGGTGGTTCCTGAGATGAATCTTGACTTGTCTCAAATGCCCGTAGTAGATATTGACCAAATATTGTAGGAAGTGCATCAGGTACCAAGTGCTTTCTTTCATGCAGAGGTTATCTTAGAAAAATACTTTTCCTCAAAGTGAACTTCGCATAGTCTATATGCCATCATCTGTTTAACTGGTTTACGCAGTATATCACTTCCGATAGAAGCTTTTACCCAGACTTTGGCACTGAAAAAAAAATCTCATTAGATTTATGATAACTGTAATTTATAAAACTGAAAAAAATATTTTTAACACAAGCTTGGTCTTTCTGCAGTTTTTGATTAAAATACAGGGGGGCAGAGATTTTAAGCCTGTCAGCATTTATAACACATCGAGGCACATATTGCAGTTTTGGAATGCCAGTTAACTTCTGCAGGTGGCATGTTTTACAATTTGAAATCAAAATGTAAGTTGATTTAAATTAGACATCCACGCATTTGGCAAAACTAAAGTACCTAGAACAGAACCTCCAAATATCAAGTGTGATGTAATTATGTTATAAGTTTATCGAAAGGGCAAGTGTAAGAGCACAAACTACTGTGAACTTCCCCATTTTTGGTAATAGGTCTAAGTAAATGTATATATTTATATTTTTATGTAACTACCAAAATAAAGGCATTAATAAATAAATAAATAAATAAATATAAACTCGTATATGAATATCAAATTACCTATTCTTCTCTGATACATCATTTGGAAAACGAACCGCCCTTCTATTTTTCCTTTTCCGCGGAATCGAAATCGTTGGTTAGGTCAGGTTAGGTTCTCTTTTTTTTAGGTTACTATGAAAAATATCAGGTCTACTAAACATAAAACCCAGGCCTTACAACAAATAACTTCTACAAACTAATACAGGCCGGAATAATTTCGTTCCTTTACAATAGAATAATTTTGCTGGAAATTGCCCATATACCCTTCATGTGAGAACAGCATAACAAATTTTTTCTTCAAACGTCAGTAAATCCGTCATTACTGGACTGTGTAGGCGGCCGTGAAGTTTCGTTTTTCCTCCGCCGGAGCTTTACTTTTCACTTTTCCGCCGGCGGAGGTAAAAGTGTTGTCATAGCAACATAGATACAATACAAACAGACAACAAAATAAGCTTCAACAAATCAAGATTTATTAAACTACAATTTGTATTTCTCACTCAATTTGTGACTGCATTTCTAAAAATCACTAATTTAGGAACAAATTGGTTATTATTTAATCGAACTTACTCAATAGCTGCTTATCAATACGGAATTAAAACGCAATCGTAGACGCAATCTTAAAAAAATAATTATTGTTGACAGTGTCCACTGATAGCTTTATGTTACATTACTATAGCAACAACCTGTGCCTATTCACCGACATCGGTCCAAGCCGCCTTGCGAACCCACTTAGCTTTAATAATAATTAGATATTATTACTAATAAAAAGAGATGTTTTTGCATTAATTTGTCGACATTTGAAAAAAAAACAGCATATTTTATTTGGAGGAAAAGCTACTTTTCATGGCTTGCTCTCTATTACCAGCCTCACTGCGTTCGGCTGTTAAACACGAGCGCGCCATGAAAAGTATCACTTTTCCTCCATATAAAATAATATACTATTTTCTTCAAACGTCAGTAAATCCGTCATTACTCGACTGTGTAGGCGGCAGTGAAGTTTCGTTTTTCCTCCGCCGGAGCTTTACTTTTCACTTTTCCGCCGGCGGAGGTAAAAGTGTTATCATAGCAACATAGATACAATACAAACAAACATCAAAATAAGCGTCAACGACTCAAGAGTTATTAAACTAAAATTTGTATTTATCACTCAATGTGTGACTGCATTTCTAAAAATCACTAATTTAGGAACAAATTGGTTATTATTTAATCGAACTTACTCAATAACTGCATATCAATACGGAATTAAAACGCAATCGAAGACGCAATTTTAGAAATATAATTATTGTTGACAGTGTCCACTGACAGCTTTATGTTACATTACTATAGCAACAACCTGAGCCTATTCACCGACACCGCACCATTGATTTGTATAAGAGTGGATAAGCAATAAATAGACCAAACATGGCAAATTTACGACCGCGAAATGTAAACAAAGAGATTTCTATTTGGACTTGCGCATTAGAAAATTAGTAGGAGCTAGTTGTTGCACCGTGAAGATAAATAGGCAGGCCCGGACTTCGAAAGTGATTATTTCACCAAATATTCGGTAATGGGCCCCAGTTAGCATAGTGAAACAAACAATAAGGTATAAATAAGTAATACTTACAATAATTAGACTTACTTGCAATAGGAAATCCCGGGTATTTTGCCTCGAATCGAACTCGAATTATTAACTCAAAACGCCGCGCCGTCAAAACGAAAACACGTCAAAGACAAAAGCCAAGTTCGATCCTGACCGACGCCTGCTGAGACGGCAAGTGTTTTAGTGCGCTTGACAAAACGGTATCTTCTTTGTTTATGTTTTTCCATTTTGCGTCGATTTTGTCATGCGCAGAAACCTGTTTTTTCGCCCATAGGTTGCCACTTTTGAATAGTGCGACAGGCGGCTATTGCTTATCCACTCCTATACAAATCAATGCACCGCACCGGTCTAAGCCGCCTTGCGAACCCACTTATCTTTAATAATAATTATTATTACTATTAAAAAGAGACTTTTTGCATTAATTTGTCGACTTTTGAAGAAAAAACAGCATATTTTATTTGGAGGAAAAGTTACTTTTCATGGCTTGCTCTCTATTACCAGCCTCACTCCGTTCGGCTGTTAAACACGAGCGCGCCATGAAAAGTATTACTTTTCCTCCATATAAAATAATATACTATTATAGGAACATACTCTAATTAGGAGAGACTATTTTTTAAGCACATACTATATGGGTGCATTATTATTCTACTTTTGAAAATTTTTGCTCAATGTAGAATGTGGAGATATATGTTGTTGGATAAAAAAGAAACTTGAAACTTAGAACAGTCTAGCAATACACACTACATTTATCGAACGTCTTTTGGAATTCAATTTCTCACTTATAAATTGCACTTTTTCACCATTAATACTCCTGTATCAATATTTATCTATTCTTCAAGAGCAATTATTTAACAATAATTTACATTTCAATTAAAAAAAAAAACAACCATGATATTGTGGGTTAGTAGCTATGTACTTACCGATCATAATCTTTAGAGCAAATTTGAAGAAAGATTTTCCATCTCCAGACCTAGTTGAACACGCACGATATGCGCAAGGAATACCCGGCATGATTATACACTTATTCAGTTTTAAAATTTAGAAATTACGACACAATTCATAACTAAAACTCACTTATCGGAATTTGTAAACATGGTAATTGATCCGCCACAACAAAAGTCAGTTTGACGGATGGACACACTATTTCGCACATGCGCAGAAAAATTTGGTCCCCCCGCTGTCGCTACTCGTTGGTTTGTTATACTCTGCCTTAACCCTTAAAACCAACTGAGAAAAATGAGGGAAAAGGGTTCCATAACATTTATGTGTTAAAAAGAGAACGGTATAAAATAATGTGATTGCCTGATAATAGTCTAATGCTTTGGTCTTGTGGCACATTGTCATTTTTCTCAGCTAATTTTAAAGATAGATCGAGATATATTCGATAAATAAAACATCTTTAAAATACAAATTGATTTTTTGACAGCTTTGCGTTGCTCAATTATTTGTTCTTATACAAAAAAATATGAGGATTAAATAAAACTCTTTTGTATTTAATTTTTTTTTCTAGCTCTTACAGTAACTTCTACAGGAAGCTGTCAAAATGTACGTGAACATCTTGCACATGTGTACGGAGTGTGTCTTCATATGGAATGTTATTACTAATTTGGAAGAAAATTATATTCTTGATAATTAAATTAAATTAACAATGTTAAATTGGCAAGGTATACAGGGAGTCTAAAAATGCAAATATTTTGGTTAGAAAAATCTATTTTGTAGCATGAAAAACTTGCTAGAGATAAAGTAAAGTTTCTGTTAAAATATAAATACCGTACAATTTCCGAGAAGCTCGTCATTGCAAAAAAAATTAAGGAGACATTTAATAAGAACAGAAGTTCTTTTCGACATTTTTTCCCATATTTTTTAATTTAATTTTCTACGTAACGATGCATAAATATTGTTTGATCATTATTTTTGCCATAATAGGAGCTTTATTTTTTCTTTAAAAATGTTTGCTTTTGTTAATCTAAGTTTACTCACTTTTTGCTTAATTTGGTATTGTTATTTTTTTTTCAGTTTTTTTCAAAAAAATAATCCATATTGACCTGAAATTCTGCCGGCTCCTGTATAATGTCAGAGTAGTTATTAAGGAGCAAGATGACACGAATAATGATAAAATACTATTATTTCTCTCAGAATATTTTTGGGAAAATGGAAAAACTTCTAATTTATCTATTCCCATCTTTATACGTTCCCTCATTATCTCATTAAGCTAAGACGTAATTTTCGTCACTGCCTTGTATAAAGTTACTGTATTTCATCAGCCTCTTTTTCCAAAGGAAGCTGATCAGAACACACCAGAAAATGATCAAAAGGAGTTTGTAATCCGATCAGTCTGCTAATAGCTATGCCTATTAAGGCCTAGTTAGTTGAGAAGAAGGATATTAGTGAATTAGTTAATTATCTACGCTTGGTGTCGGCACGGTATAAATAAGTATATACTAGTGATGGGCTTATTCGAATGAAAAATAACCTTTTATCCGGTTATTAAAATAACCTGTATTATTCGGTTTTCATTCCACAAGTATTCGAATGAAAAATAACCTGAACCTGATACGTACGAATTCAAATACGAACACGATGGAACAAACCTCGCTGTCGCGTCGCGTCGATCCGTCGAATGATCAACGAGCAAGGAGCGGTTTTAATTTAGTTATGAGTTATGAATATAGGGGTTATAGTGTAGATGCAAGTTTCGATGTTTTAGCTCGAATAAAAGATGAGTTTTATAATTTCAAATGTACCGGTAGGATGTGGAATGTGGAAGCCGAACTTGGGGGGTTAAAAACTAGCGAATATTAAGTTAAGATTACATAATTTACTTTTATTGCGTAGGTACCTAACATAAAAAGAAATATCCAATTTTCGGCGCTTGAATGCCCAAAAAGTGCAAATACAGCAATTTGTTGACATCTTCAAAGGATCAAGATAAAAGGCGGTCGCTTTTGATCCGGCCGGCCGATATTTTTTGTTGCACATATTTATTATTTCTTTCATACACTTCTTCGTAATAAATACGGCCTGCTTTCCAATACATAACACCAATTATCACCTAATGTTTGTTTAGTTTTTAGGTTATATATTGGAATTTAGAATGTAGGAGCATACATAAGTCGTAATTCGTAATATAACTATACCAATATATATATACGATTAATTATTAATATTATTATAGTACTATAAATACATCGCCAGAGAGAAATACTTTTTTGCAAAGTAGATTTGTAATAATTTATGTTCATTACATGTAATCAACACATCCAAGAATCATATTTTGGAGTTTAAGTATTTTTGACTGAAAAACGTAAAATGCTGTTTATTATATTTTGTTCAATAATATTGCGTAATCAAATATTTACTCGTATTCTATTGTTATTTACTTATTTATTAAGCCATGCTTAATAAGACAATTACAGCAGCTACGAGTTACGAATAAGATGCCGATGACGCTGAACCTCCTTCCTAACCGGCTGCGATCGCTAACCTGAATGTATTTGAATGATTATTCAAATAATCATTCGGTTATTAATATTATTTGAATACAAATAATTCGGTTATCAAAATAATTCGGTTATGCCCATCACTAGTATATACGGTAGGTTTACTCGAGACAAATTTCCAATTTCGCCGACAGTTTTTACCTTCAAAGCGAATCCGGATCAATCTCGTTCGCGGCCAGTTGTGGCTACACTACGAGGGAGAATTTACGGTCAGTGTGCAAACGCCTTGATATTCTGTACTGTTGGGTCGCGTTGAATTAAATAATTATTAAGATCGTTACTATGGCGAGATATTGTTGTGCGGATAATTATTGTATTACAAAAGTGGGTGACGGATTTTCATTTTTTAGATGCCCCAAAGACCCTATCAGTTAAGATTTATAATAATTTTTTAATAATATGCAGTTTTTCAATTACACGTATAATCGGTTTAACAAATATGTCTTTATTAAAATTTTGTTATATACCTAAATATGGATAAAGACAATAGTGAGAAAAGAAAACAAGTACGGTAAAAATTAAATGCCCGTCACTACTAGCGTGAGCAAAAATCCGTTTATGTTTTAATAATTGCGAATTTTTCACATGACCTTTGTGTTTTTAAAGCAAGTCTTATACATATTTTAACATTGAAAATGTTTCTATTATCCTAGTAGGTATAGGACCTCAAATCGTGAAAAAGTGCATACTACATTTGACACATGACATCATACGCATGTGAGATCGTGTTAGTTTATTTACTTAAACTTAAGTTTGATTTATAAGGTATCGGAATCGATTAAAATGACTAAAATAAATTGGAATTACCTGAAACTCACCGAAAGTTGATTGAATGACTAACCAAAACTCGCCAAAAGTAACCAATACAGGCTTAAACGTACCGGTACAGGTTACGAAAATTAAATTAAGTTAAAACTAACCAAAACGAACGGAATTTTAACGACTAACCAAAAACATTAAATTTGATTATAACGTAGCGGAACTGATTCAAATGACTAAAATAAATTGGAACTAACTGAAAGTAATCGAAAGTTGATTGAAAAACTAACCAAAAGTAACTAAAAGCGCCAAAAAGGGCTAAAACGTATCGGAACAGATTAAAAATATTAAAGTAAGTTGAAACTAACCCAAAGTAACCGAATTTAGGCGACTAACCAAAAACATTAAAATTGGTTATAAAGTACGGAATCGGTTCAAGTTACTAATATAAATTGAAACTAACTGTAATTAACAAAAAGTTGATTGCACGACTAATCAAAACTGGCCAAACTAACCAAAAGCACTAAGGGCTTAAACCTATCGGAACAGATTAAAAATATTAAAGTTAGTTGAAACTAACCCAAATTAACCTAATTTTGGCGACTGACATAATTTTACCAAAAACATTTAAATTGGTTATAATGTATCGGAACCGCTTCAAATGAGTAAAATAAATTGGGAGCTAACTGAAAGTAACCAAAAGCTGATTGAATGACTAGCCAAAAGAAACTAAAAGCGCCGAAACCGACTAAAACGTATCGTAATAGATTAAAAAATATTGGAGTAAGATAAAATTAACCCAAATTGACCGAATTTTGGCGACTAACCTTAACTAACCAAAAACAGTAAAATTGGTAATAACGTATTGGAACTGGTTCAAATGACTATAATAAATTTAAACTAACTGAAATTAACCGAAAGTTGATTGAAAAACAAAGCTAACCAAAGGCAACCAGAAATGCGAAAACATAAATCAAAATAGATTAAAAATATTAAAGTAAGTTGAAATTCACTTAAATTAGCCGAATTTAGGCGACTAACTAAAATTAACCAAAAATATTAAAATTAATTATACTCGTAACGTATTTGAACCAGTTCAAATTCTAAAATATATAAAAACCAATTAAAACGAACAGAAATCTGATTGAATGACAAACCAAAACTAATCAAAGGTAACCAAAAGCACTAAAACGTATCGGAATAGGTTACAAAAATTAAAGTAAGTTAAAACTAACCAAGACGAGCAAACCTTTGGCGACTAACCAAAAGTAACGAAAAACACTAAATTTGATTATAACGTATCGGAGTCGGTTCAAATGACTAAAATAAATAGGATCTAATTGAGACTAACCGAAAGTTAATTAAACGGCTAAACAAAACTAACTAAAAGTAAGCGAAAGAACGGGCTAAAACAATTCGGAACAGGTTAGAATTATTATCTACCGCAACGTCATGGCTAGTTATATATTAATAGATTTTTCTATCTACAAGTGGAGGGTAATTTTTTAGGTCTTCATATCGGCACCTTTTTTTATAATTATGTTAAAAAATATTATAATGTTAAAAAGGCATTTCAGTTACTTTTAATTCATTTTAGTCACTTGAACCGACTCCGATACGTTACAATCAAATTTAATGTTTTCGGTTAGTTTTGGTTAGTCGCCAAAATTCGGTTAATTTAAGTTAATTTTAACTTACTTTAATATTTGTAATTTGCCCGATACGGTTTAGGCGTTTTTGGTGCTTTTGGTTA